>VUQG01020876.1:8652-20010 GCA_015106755.1 Etia nguti | reverse complement strand
AAAAAAAAAAAAAAAAAAACAAAAAAAAAATATAAAAAAAAAAAAAAAAAAAAAAAAAAAAAAAAAAATATATATATATATATATATATATATATATATATATATATATAGCGAGTACCTACGTTAGTAGCTAAAGTAGCTAAAGTTCAGAATATTTAACACTTTGTAAGGCATTTTTTAAAGTGCCTGCTTCAACAACCTTGAAGTATTTAAACAGTTACCATAAGCTTAACATAAATTAAGCAAACACATTAATGTTAGCTGTTTGTTGGCAGTTACTTGAGGGCCACATTAGCCATCTGCTAAATTATCATTAAGTAAGCAGCAAGTAACTGTGGCTAATAATAAAACTATAATGTTAATTCTTGCTTGTCTGCAACAATAATAAACAGTGTTAATATATTAATAAGTTATTTGTGTCTAAAGAGTGTCACGTTTCTCTTAAAGTCCTAGTTTTAAAAGAGAAGCACCAGAAGCACAGCACCAACTCATGCAACCTAAGTTATAATTAAATATCTGTCACATATATTCCTTATTTACAGTTATGCGACTATGTTTATTGACACTACTGACAACTTAAAACAGTGCTGTCGTTGATGTTATCTTTACTTACAAAAAGGAACCTCCTACTGTTTTTTTTATTTTGAAAAGATATTAGTATTGAGTATAAATTAGTATTATTGGTATTACATATAAGTGTTTTCCTGGGTTTGAAACTGCAGTATTGTGACATATCAGGTAAGAAAATACGGATGAATCACAGTTTTGTGCGTGACATGTTTTTACACATGGTTTATGCAAATATTTGTCCATGTCCTTACCTACACCACGCAACAGAACAAAAGATGTTTTACCATTATCATAAAGCACAAGGCAAAATAAACCAGTTTCAAAAGTACAGGATTTTTTAAGCACAAATTTTTTTTTAATTTTGTTTGTTCTCTCATTCATTATTCAACATCTCCAAGAACTCGAAATTTAATCACAGGTACTGTGCAAATAACAACTTTAGTGCTTGCTAATTAATTAATTATTTTTTTAAACAGGTGTGAGAAATCAATGTGGAAACCAAACACGGTGTTATGGAAACATTGTCTCTGAGCTGCAAATTAAATTCAATCTGTCTTTTTCATTCTTGCTCTCTGGCTATTATGTATTCCAGCAGCAAAAAAATAAGGATACGAGAGGGTGTGTGTGTGTGTGTGTGGGGGGGGGGGCTCAAAACACTGAATGCAGCCTGACAGCCAGGCACAAACAGCTGCTGTTAGTGTGTACCCATCAGTCCATCCATGGATTTTTATGAAATAACAAGCAATCAATATGAATCCTTCAATATGCTTGGAAAATAATTGTTAATATGCATTAGGGACACAATTACATACTGTATAACCTAAAACAGGCAATAAAATATTTTCAGAATAAAATGTAAAATTAAATATTTTAGTCCAATAATAGCATAATTTAAATTTATATTCCAATTAAGTGATTGTTCTTTCTGTGTTTTTTTCACATTTACGACGTGTCTTTATAAGGTAACTGTCACCTCGTACTATGTGCTGGAACGAGTGCGAACGTGTGAATTCGGTTCAAAGTGTGTGTGTCACACCACAGAGGAACTCACTCACCATCTCTGAGGACGTTATTAACCCACAGTGGCCTTTGGTGACAACCCATGATACAATCTCATCACCAGGTGTGGGCTCACTATTAAAACACTTCCAGTAGCGGCAGCAGTCTGGCTCCGCTGATCGCTGAAAGTCACCCTCCCTCTATTTCTTCTTTCCTCTCTTTCTCTGCTGTGTGAGGATGTTTGTTGACACCACAGGCACGACACAGAGCCGCATTACTATTTGTGGTTATTACTGCAACTACAATTTGTAGATAAAAACCAGTAATAATACATGCAAGGAGTGGAGGAAGGACTATGAAGCAATACAAGAATAGAGCAAAAAGGGAAATGTATCTTTGGTTTAGCATGTTCAAGAATAAATGGCTTATTACACTGCTGCTTGTGTTTACATTTTTAGATTATTTTCAATTTCCGGGATGTAATTGCTTTCCACATATTTCAGTCTCCAATTAAAACAAACCTGCAGAGACTTAAATCAAGCTCCAGATTCTCCAGCCTTATATGAGATTACTTTCTGACCAATCGCAGCTAAACTAAAAAAAACAGGAAGAAATAAATAAATAAATACATTTTTCTTTCCTTCCTCTTAGATCTTTCATCAAGCATAGAAAACAAATTTAGGCAACTTGAGCCAACGACTGATTGACTGACTGTCCGTTAGCAAGATTAGGTAAAAAAACTACAGAAGTGAATTTCCTTGTGGAGATGTTGAGCGTGGGGAAAGAGAGAAAAACACCATTAAAATCTTGGTTCTGAGCAACTTTCAATACAGGGCATTTTGGCAGAGGAAGCACTTTGTGAGTGACCTTCTGGCTTGTGTTTTCTGTGGTGTGACTGATGTTTAAGTGGATTCAAGGACAAGCAGCAAATGCAGAGGGGGAAAGTAAACTGTGCTTTCAAAGTTGAACGTTTGCCAAGTGTTTTGATTTTTATTCTGGTTCAGTATACAGTTAGGTCCATAAATATTTGGACATAGACAACTTTTTTTCTAACTTTGGGTCTGTACATTACCACAATGAATTTTAAATGAAGTGCAGACTTTCAGCTTTAATTCAGTGAACAAAAAGATTGCATAAAAATGTGAGGAAAGCATTTTTAACATAATCCCTTCATTTCAGGGGCTCAAAAGTAACTGGACAAGTGAAATAACTGACAATAAAATGTTCATTTCTAATACTTGGTTGAAAACACTTTGCTGGCAGTGACAGCCTGAAGTCTCTTGAAGGTTGAAACTCATGGACATCGCCAGATTGTCGGTTTCCTTCTTTTCAATGCTCTGCCAGGCCTTTACTGCAGCAGCTTTCAGTTGCCGTTTGTTTGTGGGCCTTGTGAAAAATGAAACGCATGCTCAGCTGGGTTAAGAAGAAGAATTGTCCACACCTGCCCACGAAATAGCCTTTGAGTCAACTGTCACATTACTTTTGGTCCCTTTGAAAGAGGGTAGCACAGTTAAGGAGCTGAAACTCCTTTATCCAATTTGAATGTGGATACCCTCAAATGAAAGCTGAGAGTCTACACATAAACTAACTGTATTTACTATTTTCACTCTCTTTTTATTTACTAGTTGTAAAAGAATAAAATAATAACTAACCTAAAATGTTTATGTATTGTTTAAGCATTGACAAAGACATCACAGCGTTATGTAAACATTTTTATCGATAATTCAAATAATTTTATTTCACTGATCTTGCTTCGTTTACCTTCCCAATGCCAATGGAAATAGCTAAAAGTTGACTATCAGTTTTTGCTCCCATAACTTGCTTAGTTTACTTTCACACCACACTGTACTTTTACAGGTTTTACTATAAAATTTTAAAATGAGCCTTCTCTTTAATTATGAATGTTCAGTCAACATGAATTTTATAAAAAGAATGAAATGATGCCATTATTCATGGCTGGATCCAAGCAGTCAATTATTGTATTAATGGTCTTTGCTCTCAGCAATAATTCTCATCTTACTGCAAAGAACCAGAGACCCTTTCTCTTACCAGATCACAATTTTGGACACACTTCCCCTGGTAGCTGTGGAGGTTCGTTGGCTGAAAATGAATGTCGTTTTAAACCTCAAATAGAAAAATCCACACATTCCTCAACAGCTGTCTCAGAACGATTCTCCACATTCGCTGGCCAGACACCATCAGTAACATCAAGCTATGGGAAAGAACCTGTCAACTCCCAGTAGAGGAAGAAATCAGGAAGAGAAGATGGTGCTGGGTAGGGCACGCTCTACAAAAAACCGCCAACCAACATCACCAGGCAGGCTCTCAGGTGGAACCCCCAAGACAAAAAAGCAAAAGAGAGGCCACTCAAGAAACACCTGGCGACGAGACCTCGAGGCAGAAGCAAAAAAGATGAGATACACCTGGACCCAACTAGAAAGAATTGGCCCAGGACAGAGCTTTGACAGTCCATACCCTGGGAGGGGTGACGGGCAGTAGTAGCAGTAATCTTTTTATCTCACTTAAGATTAGATTTAAACCAAAGCTAGAGTGCAGACTCTGGGCTGTCTAACACAAATATCCAAGTTTTCAAAGGTAAAACATTATGAAATGAAAAGACAGGGGACTGATTAAAATGTATGGCTATAACTTGACATTTAACATAATTTCCTGTATCACTTGCCAGCTTGGCTCAGTCAACCTACCCTCACAGAGCTGAGAAGAGCCTGCTGATCCTCATGTACTGTAAAACTCTATATGGCTATATGAAAGTCCCCCAGCTATCTGATGTTTATATGATTCATTCTGTGTGAAAGCCGAGGCAAGAGAGTTGTCTCAGAGGACTTGTCACACAGTTTGATGAGGGAGGCAGTCAAAGCAGCAACTGCCCTGTTTCCATCAAAAACACACCAGCAACCTGTCACATATTTACACACAGGAGCCCACTCTCACCACAACCCTCTTGATGAATGTGGCCTAAAATACAGTATACACTCGTGCTATCTCCACTTCACACTGGGCTCGGTCTGTGTGATCATGGAGACCCAGTTTTCTCAAGCAGAACTAAACCTGGCTGGTGCTCACTCAAGGAGTCGTCAAAGAAAACTATTTTCTGCCATGGAAATTTCAATCAGAGCAGTAGAAGAAGTCTCCTGAGCCTCATTCCATGCACAAGGATAACTGAGCAGAGGTTTGGGTTATTTTAGAGGGATTACGATTTGTTGGCTGCTTACAGTAACAGAACAGACTATCTTTAAATCGATGTATCGATTATGTTATCTTCACTTCCCCACTCTCTCCTCTGGCCGTTCCTCCCAACACACCCTGGATAGGCAATGATGCTGGTATCAGCGAGAAGTCAAGGAAGCCCATTATGCGAAAAGGGAATGACAATCACTGAACTGAGGAGGTGGTCTTAAAGTATATTTGTCGCCATTTTACAAGGCCGTAGTTGCACCCATTCCCCAACTCTCTGTGAATAATACTCACGGCCATCAATCAATTCAATTCAATTCAATCTATAAAGCAGCAAATCACAACAACAGTTGCCTCAATGCACTTAATATTGTAAGGTAAAGTCCCTCAAATAATACAGAGAACACCCCAACAATGAAACAACCCCCTATGAGCAAGCACTTTGGCGACAGTGGGATGGAAAAACTCCCTTTTAACAGGAAGAACATCACTTTGTTTATTATATCACTTTGAAATATAATACTTTGAAATACCAAAGATAACCAAGTTTGACAGGCATAAGAAAGGTTTTGCACCAACAAGATGATTCTCAAAGTGCTATTAGCTGAAAACTTCTTGGCATGAAGTGTGTCCTTAAAAAAAGAAAGGAAGGACAAGTGGAGGGTGAAAGAAAAAGTAGCAGGCCTAAAAACAATTTCCAGCAGATGAACATCTGAAAGTGATGTCTTTAAGAAACAGGAAAAAAGCAAATGTGTGACACAGGACCTGAGAGATACTGTTGATCTATCTGCTGTTAATGAAGGTCTCATCAGAAATAGTCTCAGTGGAAGAGTGGCCGTCAAGAGGCCTTTCTCAAGGAAGGGAAACAGGAAGAAAAGGCTGAGGTATGCCAAATTACATAAGAAATAGATTGAAAATCAGTAGGAGCAGGTATTAATTAACCCAAATTTGAGGTTTTTGGTTAAAATCATCACCAGTGTATACAGAAGAGGTCAGAAGAGCGATACAACAGTGAGTGTTTACAGCCATCTGTAACACATGGTCTAGGCTCTGGATCTTTGGAAAAATATAGAAAAGTACGATCAAATTTTGATCTACCATGCAATACCATCAAGATTTTTGAGCATGACAGTGACCCCAAACACACTTCCAATGTACTAAAAGCATACTTTGATTTACAAAAAAACAATGCCAGTTAAAGGACTCCCAAAGCCTGGACTTCAACCTCAAATAGTGTGGGATCATCTTGACAGAGAAAGGCATCCAAAGGCATCCAATATCCAAAGAAAAGCTTTGAAATCTACTTCCAGAAGCCCGGAGAAAGCTTGAGTCGAGGAATAACTTGCTTCTAAAGGACAAAGGTCACTCTTTCGAGGACGCCAAATGTTCACATTTTGGACAGAGAAGACAGGTGGTTTGAAAGAGGAGTGAAACAAGCCATCTATGTCCACTGTGAACAGCCATCTTTGAACAGAGGCGGTGGTTTACGAAACCAACTGTCTGGCATCTATAATCCAGTTTTGAGATCCCTTCCCAGACGCCTTAACGCCCACTCACATCCTGGGCCTAACCCTAAATCACATGATAGGGTGGGGCTAGGTTTCACAATGGGTTCACCCGAAACCTTTGCTGATTGTGACCCACACCCATTTTCACACCTTGGCTCGCGTGATTAGGTAGAGAATCAATAGGGGGTCCATGAACCTCTTGGGGGGACACTCCCATAGGGTTTAAAATCTGGGACTCTCCACCACTTGCTCCCAGAACTGAAGAAGCTTCTCGGATGAGAGGTGAAACATCTTCAAGAAACTTAAAGGAGTCCAGACGCTTTTCTTTCCAAGCTCCTTAGACTACGATGACCTGGATGACCGAGAACCTTCACAGACATACGTCGACGAATAATGGTGGCCATAGCAATTATTATCTTTCAAGCTCATTACAATTGTACAAAAACTGTGTTATATACTGTATATTTTATATACTGTATGTCAATGTTTAGTCCATTTTTCAACACATTGCCTTTTTATTTAAAGAAAAAAAAAAAACAGGTGGCTCAAGACTTTTGCATACAACTATATGTACACAAGTGTCTACAGTCACCTGTCATGGTTTGGGGATCTTGTCAAAATTGAATAATAAAACTGAATTATGGATTTATAAACACAGAAAATTAGTGTCAGATTTTGTTCACAGTGAAATACCATCGGTAAAGCATCAGTATTTATTTTACAATCCATTTGTAATCTGAATAAAACCTAGCACACTGCAAACAAACTTTTAATGATCTGCTTTAGATACAGACCATAAAAGGTCAAGTTTCACTTGTGCTCAAAGTCCGACTCATAAAAGACTCCTTCAAGCAAAGACTTAAGAAATCTAAGTTTTATTGCATTAGTCATATAATGTATGAGTGCTTTCATAATAGCTGAGTTATTCCTTAAACAGGCACTATGATTTTCAAATTAGACAAGCTTGAGAGGAGAACATACATTAACAGACTGCTATGAGACTTAAAAGGCAAAGGTTAAGCTAAGGTTGTTTTTAAAGAGTTTCACATTTTCACTTAAGTAAAAGAGGTCAAATATTATGAAGCAGGTAACAAATGATGCAATAAGTTTAAATAGTGAAATCGTATGTGTATCTATATATTTACCTCATACCCCTAAAGTATAAAAGCATAAGCCTGGTGAAATTACACATACGATTTCCCCCAAAGTATAGAAAGATATTTAAAAACTTGGATCTGGATCATTCCTCCTTTTGAAAAAAGCACCTGTTTAGTTTTCTATTCAAAACATGTGATTTTATTTGCTGTGACAGACAACAGCCCACAAAATGTTTGATAGTGTCCAAAGAAAGTCTCACAAAACCAAATTTTTACCTTTCATCTGACAGTGAGGTCACCAGAACTGTGATTAGAGGAGCTCCAACACAGTAATCACCACAAAAAAACCTCTTCATTCACAAAGCTATTAAATTAAATACAGCCTGTATCACACATGAATTGATACTGGGGAGCTGTAATGCATTCTCCTCTTTCATTAGCCTTTTTAATAAATTTGCATCTAAATAAATGCTTTGTTTTCCCAAATTACCAGTCACTCTGTCACCCTCTTCACTGATAGACATTTCAGCCAATGACGCTGGCCACAGAGACGCGCCCATTCAATGTCCGTTTCTAGCTGGCTGAACGAGCGGCATTTAGAAATAATCAAGGGAAGGATACAATGAGACAGTAAACCATTTTCCAGAACATCCCATAATACCTTGGGCAGCCTTAGCGCATTAATATGTAAATGCATCAAACTAGCAGGAGTACACAAAAAATGCATTTTTGTTTCAACAAACTGCAACAAATTTAACTCTAAAAGATATCCGTGGCCTATAATACATCAGTCCATTTAGTGTTACCACAGAGAGGATAAATGATTCAGTAAAGCTCAAAACTGAGAAGTGAGCCCACTCAGTGAAGCTTACAATATCATTAACACAAAGACAGAGTCAGTTAGTGCCTGGACAAGGAGGATAAATGACCTTCTCCGGCAGCTCGGTGCTTGAATAGCTCAGTGTGCCTCCCTTGATAGAGCGGTGGGACGCTGAGAAAGAAGACAGAGCCACTGAGCAGAAAGCTAAATCTACTGTTGATCATAATCCATTTCACTTGTGCTATACATCAGCGGTGTTCACACCCACATGCACACGCAGTTTTCTCACCTTGGGAAATCTGACGGCGTACCGACACTCATCGTCATTCTTTCTTTCTCTTCTTTTCAGAGTACTGAAAATGTCTTAGTCACTCTGTGTTGAAAGTGTCACAGTGTGTTTGGTCAGGTTCAGGTGAGGTAAGATTGATTATTTCTTTACATTAGGAATGCCAGATAAATATACAATGTAGTTTTGTAACCTCATATTAAATAAAGAAAAATATTTTCTTTCTTCATTTTTCTTTTGCTAAAACAGAAATAGTCAGAGAGGAATCTTTTAAAAAGTTTTGTAATGTTAACAAGTTAAACACAGGCCTAGAGACCAGTTGGCAACCTCCACTTTAGCAGATTGACATTGTTTGCACAAAGTCTGCTTGGAAGTGCAATTCAAACTGGCAACAGAGAATCTTACATTCAAGTAAAGGTTTCAATAGGTAAAAATTCTACTTTGAAGGCAAATCGTCTCTTTTTGTGGTTTGCATCACACTCTTCAGAGATTCACAACTACTTGTAGTTTGCGAGTATTTGCAGACAAGCTGACATTTTTCATCCAAGCCTCGGGTGACTGTGTTAATCTGTTAATGACCAAGAAACTAAAAGGATGGTTTTAGTGAAGCATCACATCTTTGTGACCAATTTCACCTACTACAGCAAGCAACCTCCTGCAACCATTCTTCCCTAGCGATCCGTGGTTACCAGGAGTCACTGACCAATCCTGGCCTGCATGACTGGAGCTTAACAATTGATTTCAGGGTAACTGCCAGCAACCTCCAGCATTCACTTACAACCGGCCGTGGAAAGCAAATTTTTCCCTAGCTACTGGTGGTTGCCAACTGGTCTCTTGGCCTGTGCGACTGGGGCCTTGGACTAGAAATGCTTTGGATGATTTAGGGTTTTATTAATACAGCTCCTCAGAGCACTGTCTGTCTGAAACAAACCATTTTAGCTAGGCTAACTGAATTGCAAATCAAATGTGCTTTGCTAAAATGGCCACCCCATGATCAAACTTTGAACACCAGAGCTGAGAGCCACGCTAATATGCCTGAGATGACCATATTAAAGACATCCTCTCTCATAAATATTTAGATCAGTCTAAGATCTGAGCTTATGTAAGCATACAACACTGTAAGTATATAAACTTAGCAAAAAAAAAGTGTGTTTGGTCAATTATTAATTTTTAACAATGCTTCTTGGCAATATATTTTATACTCAACTCTGCTGCTCAACCCACAAATGCATTTTGGGGGGAAATAAATGGGAAATAAACAGGCTTTGTAACAATATCAGATTTACTGCCAAGAGCCAAGAAGCATTGTTGGCTCTTGGTTCTTTCTTACTTTTAGCTCTAAGTTCATATATATATAGATGACAGAAAATAAGGAAAAGAATAATAGGTTTTCAGCTCTGCTACATACTGGCGACCTGTCCAGGGTGTATCTTGCCTCCTGCCCTAAGACAGCTGGGATAGACTCCAGCCCTCCCCCCCGCGACTCTGAATTGGATAAGCGGAAGACAACTACTTCAGTGAATAGTCACCTAATACTTGAAGCTTATTTTAGAAATAGCTTTATTACTGCACACATTGAGCAAATCACACCAACTGTGTTATGAAAGAGCGAAATGAAAATGCCAAACTACACAATGGGCTTAAAATCAAGTTTTGAACTCATTGCCAAGTCCACAAAGGAAGATTTAATGATCAGACTTTGGTTAAATTTGTTCTCAGGGTATTACATTTACTCACACCCAATTTGAGATGCAATTTATGGTCAGTACTTTTATGCAATAGTGATTCAACGTGCTGTCATTCAATAACTGCATAGTGTTATTGGTAGGGGAAGAGAGCCATTCCAGTGCTGAAAAAAATCATTGTATATTTCATATTATTACTTGGATTAACAACTGTATTAAGTTAGTAGCTGCCCTTCTGATGCATTTCTGGGAAAGTAGCTGCTTGATGAGTGTCTAATGTAGAATTAAACCATTCTCACTGTGCTGCCAACGCCACACGCAAAATCATTTAAAAATCTTGTTTTATAACTAAAACTTTTGTGTGTAATGTAATGCGTCATATTACAGTTAAAGAAAAGGATTAAGAACAGGAATAAGATTAAATGCAAATATGTAATTGATCAGGATAAGCCAAGTTTAGTTGAGATAACATATGATGAGATGTGATAAAACAAAATAAGATCAGTTAATTTAAGATATAGTTTGTTGATCCCAAAAGTGGGAAAATGTCACAGCAGCAACATCAATAACAAACTCTTAATTAAAGTAAATACAGCTCAATAAAATAAGTACACCAAGACAAAATAGCTCAACAAGGTAAAAATAAACAGAGTTCAATAGAAAACAAAAAAAGTTAAATAAAATAAAGGAGATCAAACAAGTCTATATATTTCACGCAAACTGCAGGTGACAAAGAGGTTTTCTTGAGAGCTTGAAAAGAAGGCAACTGGACTTAGGGCAACTAGTGGTTGCCAGATGGTTGTCAGCTGGTTGCCACCTGGTCTCTAGGCCTGTGAGTCTTAAGCTATGAATACATTCAGTTATTCACACAGCCACCAAAGACCACTTTACTTTAAAGCGCAAATAAACTTTGTGACTGCAGCTTGCACAGATGAACAGTTTTCTGGGGGATGGCAGAAAGTGTTGGACACTTCATATAAGCTTATTGTACCTTCAAAAGCCACACATGCATTCACACACAAACACACTATAGCAACACCTTTTGAAAACGTACCATAGTCATAGAGCAACACATGAACTCTACAACCACTGATGACAAGACACTGTGTGTGTGTCAGTGTGTGTGTAAAACTGTGTGAATATGTGCAAGTGGGCCAACATCCTGTCAGATAAAATGAAGTCACCTAGCTCTTAATTA
>VUQG01020875.1:0-15911 GCA_015106755.1 Etia nguti | reverse complement strand
TAATAAGGCGTCCAAAGTATGTCGAGAAAATATAACCCTTACTGTTGCACCACCATCAGCAGTCTGAACCACTGGTACAAGGCAGGATGGATTCACACTGTCATGCTGTTTATGCTGAATTCTGAGTCTTCCATCTGAATGTCACAGCTGAAATTGTGACTCATCAGAAAACTAATTTTCCAATCTTTTATGGTCCAGTTTTTGGTGAGGTTCATTATCCTGTTCTTAGTTGGCTGGGTTTCAGAGCCTTCGCTGTAAACTCCAGACATGGGTGTGTGGGGAAAATCTCAGCAGATCAGCAGTTTTTGAAATACTCAGACCAACACCAAGAACCACATTCAAAGTCAGCTAAATCATTTTTTCCCCTCAATTTGATGGTCGGTTTGAACTTCAGCAGGTCGTCTTGACCATGTGTACATGCCTAAATGCATTGAGGTGCTGCCATGTGATTGGCTGATTTGATATTTGTGTTAACAAAGAGTTGAACAGGTGTACTTAATAAAGTGACTAGCGAGTGTATATCTACAGCAGTCACGTGGTTTTGTGGGGCATTTACAAAAGCAGAGATTATGGAAATAATGATGATTTGGTTAGTTGTTTAAAATCTAATGGACACTTGTCGCAAAAGTGTCAAAGTTATGACCTCTATGCTGTAGATTTTTCACGTTTCATTACATTACCTTTCAAAAAGTACACAAACCTTAACAGTGGCAATTTGGGGTCAGTTTTTTCAAACAAAAAAAAAGAAGCACGTCTGGATAAATCTTTTCCCTCCATTAACGTTAAGTACTGCATAACCAAGAAGGCAAGTTTATTCATTCAGTTCTTGCTTTAATTCAGAGAAGCGCTGTTAATGAATGCAGCGTATGCAGAGCAGCTCAAAAATGCTCGTGCACTGCGCAGCTCCATTATTTAACTTCACAGTCAGTATTTCTTGTAGTTTAACTTCAATGAGATTCAAAAGGCTTAACATTTTTACCTTCTCATTATGTACCAGTGCAGACAGCTGACATTTACTGTTGAACATGTCTGTAATTTCTAATTCAGCTGAGAGCCTATTGCCCAGACACTTGGCACACCAGCGCTGATATAATGTGACATTTTGTTTTCTAAATTTGCCCACTTGAGCAGAAGCATTGGGTGACATTGAGTGCTTTATTATTTTCCTTTAATTTACTTGACCTTTGTTTAAACAGATTTATAGTTGACTTTATTACTGAGGCAGGAGAATCAGCAAAACCATTCAAACAAGGCTCATAGGTAATAAAACAGGAGGGTGCTACATTGAAAGAGGACTAATTGTTGCATTGCTGTCCCCTTTGTCCCCTCAAGCGTGACTGATATTGCAGTTATGTGGATGCTTACCTACTAAAGCATAAACGAATGTACCTTCAACTGCAGCTCATTAGAATGATGAAAAATAGGGATTCTTTATAGAAAATGATACACAATTTTAAGTGACAGAGATCTGAACACACATTTCTTTAAAAAAGAGGGCCAATAGAGGGCAGTAGTGCCTCACAGGAAACACCTTGACATTATGCAAGTAGTAGTTGTGCTTTAAAGAGTCATGATAACAAAACCATCAGTAGTCACGAATTGTAATAGACAGGTCAGAAATCTTTCCAGGTTATTCTGTGAGGGTGAGAGACATCTAGCTCATGATGATCAGCCATGACAGCAGGCTGTCCCCTCCTTCAGGCACTTTCTCCATGCCATGTGACCAAACAGCTGTCAGACATGACAGTTTCTCATGTTCTGGTGACAGCAGACATCAAAGCTTCAGTGTCTCGGAGGATTGTGAGGGACAGAGGTGGCAAACACAGAGGCGGGCTGGTGTGCTGACAGATGCCCATCGATCTCGTTTAACACACCAGCGATCACAGAAACACAAACTAGCAGGCATTTGGATGGATGTATATATAGATGTGTGCGGACGGTGAATGGGTTAAACCTCTTTTCTTTACATCAGCATGTCAAATTGGTTCAAAATTATGACAGGAGTGTTAAATTAACAATAGTGACAACAAAGCAAGCAACATATTTGACAAGCAAATACAATATAATGTATAATTTAGAGTGCAACAGAGGGCCAAAAATCTAAAGAGAAGATAAAATACTTTTAGTAATTGTAGCTTGAATTACTTCTAGGTGAGGTGTCAGAAAACAGATGGATGGATAGTTCAAGAAATACATACTCTGCAACAATCTTTTTTTTTTTTTGATGAAGCAAAATTAAAAATGTTGCTGTAAAGAATTTAAAACGATTGCACAAATATTAATTCAAGTAAGAATCAACATGATCCATGAAATCAGACAGCACACACAAAGATGCTGTCTTCCTTCTGAGTCCAGCTTCATAGACATGGGTATTTATTTAATCCACATCCAGGGAGACCTACTAAAGAGGAAGGGCCGTGGTCTGACCAAAGGCTTATGGAAGGCCTGAGGTTAAAATGGTGCAGAGAAGGCACTGCTGAATTCAGTTAAGATATGTGGGCTTGTTTGGGTTCATCAGGGATGATATTTATATACTACGTAAGATAAAATACCTTAAATGACTGAGCTCTGAATGCTTTGTAACATTATCCTCCCAGCAGACCGAAGTGACAATTACCCCAGTCAAAGAGTGCTTGGAGTTCTGACCCCATCTGCTGGATTCAACAGGGCAGAACACTCCAACGCACAGTGGAGATAAAGTTTTCCCGTGGACTGACGACTATTTTTCAGTCATCTTTACGTTCATGTTCCTTTAAGTGCAAGGAGGATATGCTGGGGTTGGAAAAAAAAGGACAAACATCAGTGCACGCAATAAAAATATTAGTATGCGACCCCAGTTTTAAAACTTAATGCCATAAATGCAATTTATGGCATTATTGCATGAGTATGATGAAAGATTTACCAGTGCTTTGCTTTGGGGAGAAGTCTATTTGAAGAAAATGTGTTGTTTCGGGGCAGAGAGCAGAATGAATATGTGCAACTTCCCTGCGACAAGGTGCCAGATGCACCTCCTGGGTGCCAAAAAGACTTATTTTTAGCAAAAGGAACCATGCAGGAAGATGAACTTGCTGGACTTTTGAAAAGACTCGGTTACAGTAAAATGAACTCTTTTCATAAAATATAACAGAAATCAGTTTTATCAACATCACAGTTACTCTTTTAGTAGACCCTAAGACCGTTTTTGTATTTGCCTTGTGTATGCACGTACGTTTCTGTGTTTCATGTGTTTATTATCGTGCAATATAATAATCATTACACTTAAAATAACAAACACTTCAGTGGGTTGTTTCAGGACAAAGAAGCTCGAGGTAGCCTGAGCTGTTTGCCAAGATAAGCGTTATTTATATTTGTTGGTGCCAGATGGGGCAATATATATTTTTAACAGCAGACAGTTCTCCAGGGAGCCACAAATAAATACATTTATTGATTTTTTTTTCAATTTGTACAGGGAAGAAACTTTTGTCTAAATGTTTGCAGGGTTTATTCCCTTTCTCTGTCTGCCTCTTGTGTTTTCTTTTTCTTTGTCTCTTTTTCTGCCCGTCGCGCTCTTGGCTTCTTATTCGCATCCTTTGGCTTCTTGCAATTTAAGGGGAGATTTTCTGGTTTACAGCTTTCTCTGTATTCCCCACTGTGGCTCAGACTGCGTGTTCCTTGTGTTTTTTTTTCCACCCAGTCACCTCGCTCTGCTGCATACCAGCTTTACTGTGTCTCATATAAAAACATGCACAATGGCTCTCACAATCTCAGAGTGTTGTTGCTACCCAAGTGTAATTTTATCAGCAAGAAACCTTGCAGATTTTGTGGCACATTAAAAAAAGAAGGAGCGGAGTCCACAGGGTTATAACTTTCTTGTTGCTGGCCCACATTTTCATAGAACATAAGCAAAACTGCACGAGTTCATAGAATAACTTTATATTATTTTTCTGGGGCTTTTTTTTTTTAAAGCATTTGCAGGAAATCTTCTGAATTTAAAACTCTTAAATTGATCACACCCTAAAGAATGAATGTTTGAGTGAGTAAAATATTACTTACATTTAGTATTTATTTAAAAAAAAGAGGCAATCCATATTGTGCAGTAAATTGTACAATTTTTTTTTCTTTTTTCATACGAACATTATGTACACTCACTGACTGTTCAACGCCTTGATTTCACAGATGGATGATCAGCCAATCACATGGCAGCAACTCACTGCATTTAGGAATGCAGACATGGTCAAGATGGCCTGCTGAAGTTCAAACCGAGCATCAGAATGGGGTGAAAATGTGATTTAAGTGACTCTGCATGGCATGGTTTTTTGGGTCTGAGCATTTCAGCCCGCTGATTCCTAATCTGCTGGGATTTTCCCACACACAACCATCTCTAGGGTTTACAGAAAGTGATAAAAAAAAAAAAAAGAGAAAAATAACTCAAATAACCACTCAGTACAGCACAGATATGCAGAAGAGCAGATGGGCTACAGCAGAGAGGAGAGAATGCCATGAATGGCACTACACAGGAAACAGAGAACAATTTGCACAGGATCACCCAAATTATAAACTGGAAAAACATTTCTAGTGCTTGGTCTGATGAGTCTCAATTTCTGCTGTGACAGTCAGATGGTAAAGGCAGAATTTGGCATAAACAACATGAAAGCACAAGTCGATCCAGCCTTTAATGAACAGTTCAGGCTGCTGCTGATGTTTTCTTGGCACTCTTTGGATCCCTTATTACCAATTGAGCATCATTACTCAACACAGCCTACCCGAATATAACTGCTGACCATGCCCATCCTTTTATGATCACGGTGTGTACCCATCTTCTGATGGCTGCTTCAAGCATGAGAATTCAAAATGTCACAAAACTTAAATCACCTCAAACTGGTTTCTTGGACATAACAATGAGTTCACTGTACTCAAATGGCCTCCACAGTCACAGATCTCAATTCACCTTTGGAATGTGGTGGGATAGGAGATTTGCATCATGGATGTGCAGCCAACAAACTTGCAGCAGCTGTGTGATGCTATCGCTGTTAATGTGGACCAAAGAAATGTTTCCAGCGCCGTGTTGAATCTGTGCAATAAAGAATTCAGGCAGTTCTGAATTCTTGACCTGATACTAACAAGGTGTAACTAATAAAGAGGCCATGTGTATACTTGCCCACTGACTAGGTGGACAAGAGGTTTATTGCTGTGATTTAGTTCCCTGTTCCTGCTGTCTTTTTCAACCATGGGATCAGTTGTTTTTTATCTTTGATAACCCTGCTCTATGTCATCTGCAAAGACAAACAATGTTAACAAGTAGCTAGTGAACATATGGAAACATAGACTGTATGTCAAAGATGGACTGGGCTCTGCGACATTACACATTGGTTTGTTTACTAACTGATACCTCAGTAATAGCATTTTGGTAATGTGATTTGGAGCAGCGGAGGGCTATGTTCAGCTAATGCTAATAGCTCTATGCAAGAATCTCAAACAGACACAGATAACCAATTTAAGATGACATAGCAGCAAAATACAGCCTCATTAAGTCTCCGTTTCAACTTGTGTTGAAATGGCAGACTTCAAACTATATACCAGTTTTTAATTGTGTTGATAGGCCACGTAAAACTCGAGTTATGATTAAAAAATATACGCAATGCAAATTATGTGTGTCAAATTTTAAATGCTTGTACAAAAAAAACGCCCTAGCCATTGGCTTCATTTTTAGGTAAATAGTTGTTGTATATATAGTCGCATATAACTTTGTTGTTTGCAAAATTTTTGCGTAAGTTACATGTTTGCATTTCAAGTAATGAAAATCATTCGCTAAACATGTTTGTGGTTTTTACAGTAAAATATACAACTTTTTTCGACTCGGAAATTACGTTTTTTGTGTGTTATTTTAGATCAATTGTGTTAATACAGTATGTATGAAAAAATGAAAAAAATGAAAAAATAACTTTAAATTCAGGCATGTGAGGTTGTGGAAAAAAGAATTATACCAAAGAAGGTAAGTAGTTTTTAAGGGTGAAATATAAAGGACATAGTCAAAAACGGCCAATTACACTCTGGAACCCAGAGGGTTAATTTAAAAAAAATTGGACTTTCACTCATGGAAAAAAAAAAAACCCAGACTTGTTGGACATTTTTTAATGACACAACAAGCCAAAATATCAGTCAGAGATAAAATGGCCAAAAAGGCACCAGCAGCACAAATATGGTAGAACGGTGCCCTGCCCTGGGGGTGGGGTGTTCCCGCCTGTCTATGATCAGCTATTTGTGCATGTCTGCTCTCCATTAGCGCTACTTTCTTGGATCTATGCCTGTCTTCCCTGGCTGCAGATCACAAAGGGAAACAAAATTAAGTTTTAATTCCAGTAAGGTTTATTAACAATTCTGGCAAAATACTCAGATGCATCAATACTTACCTATCTTGTTCCTGTGACTTCGCGCTTGGTCCCTATGCTGAAAAACAACTTAGCTGAGTTGAACGTATCCATTACTTTGCCTGAGAATCCTGTCAAAATAAAGCTCTTGAAAAATGTGTATTGGTCTCTGGGATTCTGCATTTATGTCCCTTCATTCCTTTTTTAAAATATATTTTATTATATATATTTTTTAGATTACTCTTAGTTTTTTACATTTTTGCACAACATATTTTGGCTTCATACCTGTGAAAAGCACTGTGTAAAAAACTTACATTTGTTTTTGCCTTTACCCTGCCACTAGTTACCCAGATATGGGTATTGACTCCAGTTATTGATTTGCATTTTTCATTTACTTCCATGCCTGTCTGCACTGATTTTTCCAATTAAATAAATTAAATTGGGTAATTTACACCTCACTAAATACAAGGCAAAGTGAGGTGCGTTCAGCAAGTGCAGGACTAGAGGTTACTTGCACAGAACTCTTTTACTGCTCAGCAAAGTAAAAAAAAAGTGTAGATTTGGAAATGATGAATCATTTACATGTCAGTAAGTCATTACATGTCAGCTTCTGATCAATAGCACCTTGTTTCAAAGCTTGTGCGGTTTAGGAAAATTATTTACATATTCATTTTTGTGTGTGTGTCAAGTTAGATCGTGTAGAAATGTCTGTTGGATGAAGGATGAGCAGCTCATAGCTGTTTCCATCAATTGTTTATGTTTATACATTTGGCTGAGCAGCACTCACGTGAGGGGAATTTTATTTTGCCAAGTGAAGGTGACCTCAGGGAAGAGCTGAAAGATTCTTCTTGTCTGTGTTTTTCTCTGTTGGAATCTTGTCTCATAACACGGCTAACTCGTGCTTGGGCACAGGGGGTGGAAACAAACGAAGGGCTTCCCATGTGAAAGTGGTTCCCTCACAGACCAGCAAGAGCCTTTGTCCTAATTAGCGGGAATGAGTTACGGCTGGAAAAGCTGAGCTCAGGCAGGCGAGGGGGCTGAGATGGAGCAGCAGCAGTAGCCATACTGCCGTGCAACTGTTTCAGCACTGAAACTGTTGACCTGCCTGCCAGCAGGGCTCCCCGCAGCTACTGATTGAAAACAGCAAGGCTCAAAGGCTTACACTGGACATGAAGGTGAGATTTTAGTTCACTGGTTGACAGAATCACGAAAACATTGCGTGGGAACATGCACTGTTAAAATGCCGCCAACAGCAGCTTTTGTGAGACAGGTAAAAATCCAGTGGGTTCAGGCCAGGGTAAAGTGCACCTCTGGGATCACTTACCAACCCCTTCAGTAGCTGATCCAGGAACTGGAGTCTGGAGATGATGTAAGACCCACTAAACAACAAAGACTCACTTGTGCCACTGTGCCACGCATTGCCTCAGAGTGCACTCCAGATGCACTGTGCTTCATGTGGGTTTATGTTTCAGGAAGAAATACCTGCAAAAAGGTTTGGAGTTATACATTAACAACCATCTTGACTGTTTAACTTGTAATACAGAACTGCAGACTAGCCTTTGCCTCCCCACCAATTGGCAAACTACAGGGATGAAAAATGAAGCCAGAAACTGCAGTTCCTTTAGTGGCCACATGAGGCCCTCCTCACAAGGAGTTGATCCATGAAGAAATAAAATCAAAACAAGCGAGCAAATAAAGAAAGAAAGAAAAAAGTGAGAAAGAAAGAAAAAACAAAACATGTTGATAGCCTGCTAAACTTCTGTGGCCAATTTTTGAGATCTTTATGAGGACCATAAATAATTTTTTACTGACTTGGGAGCAGCTGTGAACACAACAATTGCTTATTATCGCCTCATAAAGTTGATATACTAGGCATTTTCACAAATTGTTGCCTATTTACAAAGTAAGACTGAAAGCAACTTTACCATGCAGATGGATTCCTTCCGATTTAAGTCTCCACTAACTTCATTATATTTTTTAAGTAGCTGATAACTTCATCTGCTTCATTAGCACCAAACAACAACGTGGGCTTATCTGAGATTTTGCTTACCATTATTACATCATCTTGACATGTTAAAGAAGATTATTAATACCCATAAGTAATCCAAAAGGATCAGGAACAAAAGGTAAAAAGCAAAGCAAAACAAAAAACATCCTTATCATTTCAACATAGCAGACTCATTCCATTCATTATGTAACCGGTTACCTGATGGTGATCTAAAGAATAACTTACCTCTCAGATTTTCTGCTTCTTCAGTGTGTAACCCATATTTATAGAGTTAAAGTATATTTTAGAGTTAGTGTAGTTTAGAGTCCGTCTGTCTGTCCATACATCTGATTTAAGATTGGATGGGGGCCGATACCTGTCCCAGCTGACACAAGGCAAAAGGAGGAGTAGACCCTTGACAGGTTACCAGTCTACTGCAGAGCAAAGGCAACTTAAATTTCATTCCATATAATAATATAATATTATCTGCTGGGGTAAGTGGCTGAGCTTGACTGGGTTAGGTTACTTTCTTAGATATCTCTTGCTAGTACTTTCTTCATGACATAGATTAAACAAGGTGCCAGAAAAATTTCTGATTGTCTCATTAATTTAAAGACTTTTTGTTGTGTTCAACAAACTGGGCAAATAAGACAGTTATAATTGTGGTCTCTAAAGCAAAGCCCAGAACCAATAGTGTGATGTTTAAATGGTTTATTGAGAGACAACCTAAGTTCACACAGAGCTTTATAAAAATCATTGGGGATTTTGGGAACACAGCACTGGAGGCCACTTCTGTCAAAGACAAGCGGTGTTGGTTGTTGTGATCTGACCAGGAGAAGTTTTAATGTGCGGATTGATTTTGATTTTCCAAGAGCAAGGCAATAGGGAATGACTGGTTAGGATTCCAAAGGTAGTAGGTATTGTCAGAAGGTGGATAGGCAGGCAAGTATTCATCAATTCCTTACCAGACAATGTAGACAAGCTTGGAGAAAATTTGAGGAAAGTGCACCCTTCTGTTGACGAAAGAGGTCTTTGCAACCAATAAACAACAATCTGGCAGAGATTGGGAACATCAGCTGGTCCTTAAATACTGGTCACTGATGGTCTGATGCGAACCAGGTGTGTAGACTGAAACCAGAGGGCTCAATCAGCAGGTGGAGTCTAAGGCAGGACTTGCTCATCCTCAACGAAGGCCAAAACATTAGTGAAGAGAACAGAGGAATCCTAAACATCCCAGGACAATCATAGGAACCAGTTTGAGATCATCTGAACTTGGTATGTTAAACTGTTGGAAGCAGCCATACTTTGCGGTCCAATAGTAAGGGGCCCACACTATTAGATCACCACCAGCAGCCTAAACCATTGATACCAGGCAGGATGGATCCATGATTGTTGTTTGTGCCAAATTCTGACCCTATCTTTGGAATGCCACGGCACAAGTGCACTCATCAGACCAGGCAATGTTTATCCAGTCTTCTATTGTCCATGTGAACGGTAGCCTCAGTGTCCTCTTCTTTCCTTAGTGTGTGACCCGGTATGGTCTTTTGCTGCTGTAGCCCATATTTGTAATGAGGGGTTATTTGAGTTACTGAGTTACTCCTATGACTTCCTGTTCCAACAAGTTTTTTGTTTTTGCTTAGAGAACTGCTGCGCAATGGATTTTTTTATGCTGCGTTCAAAGTCAGTCAAATCACCTTTTTTTTTTTTCTTTCCTATTCTGATGCTCATTTTGAATCTCAGCAGGTCACCTTGATCTTGTCTACTAAGCTGCTGCCATAGTTTATCTAATTAGATATTAAAGTGGGGCAGACAGACGGCCCATTAATCATCTGTTATTTTGTTTTTTGACTCATTTAAAATGATGACTTTTCTTCATGTTGAAACCATTAGGCCTACTGTAATATTTGTTCTGTAGTAGTTTGCTCTGAAAATTACATAAATAATCTTACAAAAAACATCTGTTACAATCCTGATCTGTTTCAGATGATTACAAATTCAGGTTATCACAGTATTGGTGCATAGTGATTGGATGGATTCTCTTTGCATGTGAAAGCACACGTGCCGCTAGAACACACTGTAATTTATGGTTGCATTTTATCCAGGTGTTCTATCGAGAAAATCTAATAAAATAAAAATCTAATAAAATAATGAAGGCTCTACACTGAATTCTCCCCTTTTTTTCCACAGTAATCATCATATGGCCAACTCTTAAAACTGAAAACATCTTAAAGATCTAACCTTCTCATGTCCCCATTTTATTGTTTTTTCCATTAATTTCCAGGTATGTCTGTCTGTTAATTTTGTGTTTTTAATGCGTCATCCACATACTTTTGTGGATTAGTAAAGGGCAGTGAATTTCACATTGGAAGCGGACAGTGATGTGTTTTTCCATCTCACGTGCAGGACGTCCAGGAAACGTCTGGCTGCAGCTGGAGTCACAACACGGAGCAGCCGGTGGCCTCTCTGCTCTGCAGGATCCTGATCAGGGCCGCGACTGTTTTCAGACCTGCTGAGACCTTATCCACAGGTATGTGCAGTGTCTGTGATGTGTCATTCTAAGCATGGATCTTTCATGGCAAAAACAGTTCAATAGGAGGTAAGTAGCGTGGATCATAAGCGGGAGCTATGAGATGATTTGTAGGTTGAAAAGGTCAAACTCTGAATGAATGTGTTTTTCTTTGCACATTAAAGAGGGTCTTAAATGCTTAAATAGAGCTTTTTGCATTATTTTAATTTGGTATTGGCTGCACGCTCTTTCAAACTGAAGTACTTTATAAATGATCACTGCTTATTAAATTAATTGGTTCATCAAAGCTTCAATAGGCAGCTGAGATACAAATTATATATATATATTTTTTTCTAGTTAAAGTCTGCAAAAAACACTTTACAGTGAAAGTGTTTCTCAAATCTGACAGCCTTCCATGAAACGGATCAGAAAAGTTCAACATTAAAGAAAATTTAAATAAGAGTAACTTAAAAAAAATAACTATTATCTTCTAACAATCGCCTCTTTGGCCAACGGGAAACTTGTGTAATATCTCAAACATGTTGGAAGAACTCTCTTGCTACTGTTCTAAGCTGCAGGTCAGTGGTGATCTATTTTTGATAATGTCAGGATATTATTGCAGTTAATTAAACTGCTGTGGCCTTGTTTCAGTCTGAAGGGAGAGTTTTTTGTTCTGTCTTGAGAGGTGCAATGTAGTTTAAATACACTACACTGCTATAGTGGTTACAGAGATATTCCAATGGGAGCACAAGAACAACAGTGAGTCAATTTTATTTGCTTGTTTTTCCTCCTGTAAATGACTTAAACCTTATTAAACACAAAGTGAGCAAAATTTAGCAAAGCTGCAGTTCTCCAGTTCAAAATAAAATACATGGTGTGGCAGCCCATATAAATATCACAGTGAAAGAACGTTTTCTGTTCCTAGAGTGTGTGTGGCTTTTGGATTACTGTTTTGATTTCATTGCTTTTCTAGTCTTATTGAAGCTTTTCATTCTTTTGTGTGTGAGTCTCAGCCATGGGGGAGCCACAAACCAGTACACTCCTAGTGCTGGTCCCAAGCCTGGATAAATGGGGAGGGTTGCATCAGGAAGAGAAACAACCGTAAAATCTTTGCCAAAGCAAACATGTGGATCATCAAGAATGAGATTTCCATACTAGATCAGTCAGGTCCTGGGTTAACAACAACTGACTCCGGTGCTGTTGGCCGACAGGGTGCCGGTGGAAACTGCTACTGTTGGCTGAAGACAAAGGAGAAGGACTGGGGAAGCCGTGTTTGGAGGCAGCAAGGGAGAAGAAAAGGCAGGAATGTTGAGGTGAAAGTAGGGGCTTTAAATGTAAGCACTAGGACTGGTAAAGTGAGAGAGCTTGGTGATATTAAGGTGAGAAGGAAGGCTGCGTTTTCAAGAGACCTGGTGGAAATGATGCAAGGCCAGCAGCATTGGAAGTGGATTCAAAATGTTCTACCATGGTGTAGATAACAAGAGAATGGGGGTACGCTTAAAGAAAGAGTATGTGAATGGTGTTTTGGTGATGAAGAGACTGTCAAGCAGGACCATGAATTTGAAGCTGGACGTGATATTATAGAAAAGAAAGAAGTAATCTGCAGTAAGTTGAATTAAGCAGTATAGAGTGTCCCAGCAGGAAGAGAGTGGTGAATGGAGCAGATATCAGTGGATATGTAGGTAAAGGGAACATCTGTGATAACATGGTGTGGGGTGTTAAGGGGAGAAGAGTGGAGGAAAGTCCACAAGTGGGCTACATCTTATGCAGAAGGTACTATCTGAAAGGGACTAGAGTGTGGCGAATGAGGGCCCAAAATGCAAACACAGAGAAGCAGGTGGAGTTGAATAAAAAGCCCTTCATAGAGCTGATGAAGTCGCAGAGACAAAACACAAATCCAAAACGGAAACGCAGCACAGAGCAAAGTAACTAAAAATCACTGGGGCTAGGAGACATTAGGGCACAAAGAGCAGAAACTAGATCAGGAACTCGGACATCATGAAATTAAGAGTATGACATTTAAAGCATGTTAACAGTACAATGTTAACAGTATGCTCTGATATTGACACAAGGGAAGACGGCATAAAAAATACACAGAGATGAGATTTGGGTAGAGAGGAAACACCTGGGAACACAACAAGACACAGGTGAACAGAATCTAACTGAACCCAATCCACACGAGACAAAAGGCTAGTAAAATAAAACAGGAGACCAAGACTGAGAATAAGACCCACAGACTTAACAAAAACCTGTATGCTAGGCACAGACCAAGGGTAAACAAACATTGAGAGACGAGGCTGATGAGACACACTGACAAGTCTAGGAGTGATTAGACACGAAAGGGAACAAAAACAAACTAAGAAGTAGAAACATAGACAAGAAAAACTCCAAAGACTAAATACTAAAGGACTTGAACATAGTTTGCTTCACAAACACCCCCCAAAAATGAATAAACCCTCAAAAACTCAAAACCCAGGGTCAACAACCTGTGGACCCTGATAGCGGCAGGCCACTGCAAGATGGTGTCAGGTGAGGAAGTAGCAAGGCAACATCATATGGTAATATTTAGGATGACTTGGAAATCAAGAAGATGAAGTGAGTAAAGATAGAGGTAAGGATTTAATGGTGGAAGATGAAGGAGGAGGAGTTGAGACAGGGTCTGAGTAGTAGTGAAGAGTTACCAGATAAACAGGAAAGTAAGGAAGATTTGTAAGGCGGAAGTGAGGACAGCTTTGAAGAGGATGATGAGTCAGTTGACTTTTTGTTCAGACTGTTTAACAATCTTGGCGTATGAGTGGATTCCTGAGGAATGGACAAGTGGTGCACTGGTACTGGTTTTCAAGAATAAATTTGACGTGCAGAGCTCCAGTAACCATAGAGAGATAAAGCTGATGAGCCACGCCATGAAGATGTAGGAAAACGTTGTTGAAGCTAGGTTAAGAAGAGGTGATGATCAGTAAACAGTAGTGTGACTTTGTGCTTAGAAAGAGCACTACAGATTTGATCTTTGCTTTGAGAGTGTTGATGGAGAAGGACCTAGAGAAAGAATATAGTGCAGTGCCACGAGAAGAGAAGTCAGGTGTCACAGAGAAGTATGTAACGTTGGTGCAGGGCATGTATGAAGATAGCGAGACAGAGGTGAGTGTACAGTAGGAGTGACAGATGGGTTCAAGGTGGGGGTGGGATTACATCAGAGATCTGCACTTAGCCCCTTTTCTTTTGCAGTAGTGATGGATGGGCTGACAGCTGAGGTCAAGTAGGAGTCTCTGTGGACAATGATCTTTGCAGAAAATTGTGATCTGTAGTGAGGCGGAAGTTGTACGAGAGGTGGAGGTATGCTCTGGAAGTAAGACAAATGACAGTCAGTAGAACCAAAAGAAAACACGTGTGTGTGTGAGAGTGTGAAAGAGTGGGAGGTACGTGGAAAGCATCTGAGCAATCATGAGTAGTGATATGTTAAAAAGTATGTTATGTTAAACACGTAAAATGACAGAAAGCAGAACAGCTGCTGCAGACAAAGCAGCGGTATGAGTTAATGTAAGAGGAAACGTGCCATATGTAAGTATCTAAAAGTGCTGTGCAAATATGTGAATGGTTAGAAGAGAAGGCCGAAACAAATTTTGTTTCCTTTGTTAAAAATGCATTTTTTTTTAAAAAAAGGAAAAAAAAAAAAGATACCAGACACATTTCATAGGTAAATTCCAGTGCCGCTCCAGTGGTTAAGGCAACAAAGGAACCTTCTAAAAACACTTCAACCCCGGTAGTCTGGAAGCATCAACCATGAGTCCTTTCATCTATGAGGGTTACTACCCAGCAGGCCATTAGACATTATTAGGCAGCTTACAGAGTGACTGAATCCAAGAGGTCATCAGCCATTGATTAGTTAAATGCACCCAGTGGACTGTGGAGATGTAATGATGAGCAGTGTTCTTCTTTAAGACCTTTAAACTCTGAAGGAGGACAGAGTGACCCAAGCACTACTAATATACACGGAGTGGTTTGACTTTCTTTGTTGTTTTTAAGAAGCTAATGTTTAGATTAAATGAACTATACTCATAAAGCACTTTTTAAACCTTTGTGACTCCAAAGTGCTTTACATGGTTGCATTCCAGCCCCAGTGCTGTGACAAACAGCATAACATCAGGATTCGTTGAAACGGTCCAGGGGAGCTGCCTCATATCATTATCAATTTTAACTGTCTATTCCAATTATCTCCCATCACTGTTGGACTGTGAATAGAGGTTAAATAAGGGAGATTCACATACACATGGCGTCTGAGACAGACAGATTTGCAAGGCAGAGGGGACATTTAAGTTATGGTACTGCAAGCCAGTAAAACCACATAGTCTTCTCCAGAACCGCCTTTCATTTGTGATCTGATCGTGTTACTTGAGTCAAGGCTACTCCTTGGATATGATTTTGAGTCGTACTCCTTTTGGAGGCTTTAGTACTGCTTTTTTAAAATGAAAACTAAATGCAGTTCATAACTTGCTGTGCCCCACTGTGCCACAATGAAAACATAGTTGGTCATAGTTGAAATTATCAGTCGCTTTTACAGTCCAAAGCCTCTCCAAACTATTCTATACATGAATATAGCAAGTTTTGTCCTCTGATGGTTAAACACACACAGTGTCAGAAGAAGTCAGAAGCACTGTGCCACCACCCTCTTGTTAAGGGCCACATCAAGCCAGGGGACAAAATCTGTAAAATAAGGGAAAAACACTGAGACGACTGGCTGACTGCTGGTTTTGGGTGGTGTGCTGCCACATTTAGGCTTCTATTTTGAAAAACTTGGCTGTACCCAGATGAGAACTTTGCTGGCAATGAGAAAGCAATGGATATAGAAAAGTAGCGGGGGGGAAGAATCTCACCAATCATGATATTGAGGAAACCATGGTATTATTGGTCAAAGATGGTCACCAATTCTTGACAAAACCAGAACCTTGGGCAGTGAACTCTCCATGTATTACCAGTACAAATTTCAGGCCTACCACAAACAAGCAACACAAAGTGATAGATTGCTAAATTTTATCCAAAAGCCCTGCAAACTGGAGATCAAATAGCACATACT
>VUQG01020874.1:0-30461 GCA_015106755.1 Etia nguti | reverse complement strand
TTAAGTGGGTGCCAGTCCAGGTAGTATCTTGTAGTATCTTGCTCTGCAAAGATAAGATTCAGTATTTGTTGGACATTTTCTGTTCTAAGGTAAATGAATGTTTAGCAGTCTTTTCTGATTTTCAGTTTGAATTTGATGTTTCCACATCGCTGCAAACCATTGAATTTACACAAATTAGCAGCCATTAATGGGACAGTATCCTTTTTAGTAACTGTGAAAACCATTTATGTGTGACATAAAGTTTGTTTTTCTAAATGCTTTATATTTTATTTCACTGTGAGGAAAAAAATTCACTCTATTTTCTCGCATTTCAACAGCATGACAGAGAGTGTAATCCCTCTGTTTGGATACGTGCCCAAGTTATCCACCACGCCCTCGTTGTAGCTGCAGGCATTACTAAATAACTAATAATAGATTAGAGGATGTGATTCAGACGTCAAGGCACCTCGTGAGACATTCCAGTTTACTCAGATAGGCTCGCAGCATGACGTTGTTAAATGCCGGTGTTTGTGTGTGCCTGTCTTTTGTTGTGATTTGCAGATACAATGGAGAGTGGGAGATGGGGCGAGAAGCTCTGGAGGACATTCTGTACCGAGCCCAGCTGGAGCTTTACTCCCAGCCTCTCCTGGTAAGACCTGCAGCACAGTGGTACACTCCCACCTGTCTGTAATTAAATCCCGAGACAAAATAAAAACCATGAAGTAAAATAATGACTTTGATCTGCCTTTTTTTGTTTTCTTAAATCACCTCTGTTTGTCCTCAAATTTGAACCATAACCAGGCTTTAAATCTTGTTATACCTCCTGGCTTTGCTCCTTTAATTGTTTATTGATCTGCACCTGTGCATGTGTCGACTTCAGCTGGGGAACGCCATGAAAAACTCGCTGCCGGAAAGCGCTCCCGACGCACCGCGGGGCCGCAAGGTGCTGCAGGTGGAGGTGACGCCCACCATTAGCCGTATATCCATCTCGGCCATTACCACCGCCTCTATACGACGCCACCGCTGGAAGAGAGAGGGTGAGACTTAAAATCTGCCATCTTGGCTGCAGCACACAGGAACGCGAGCCAGGCCGCAGTGCAGGAAGTAAATCTGGATGCAGAGTAGATTACTTTTTTTTTTTTTTTCTCCTTTTATCAACCTCATGAATTATCTGTAGCACTTGAGGATAGTTTGAAGAAGAAAGTTAAGCAAGTGCATGGTTATGATTTAAGCTGTAATCTTACAGGTTATTACTTTTTTCCCTGATCTATAAAAGCCCGCAAGAAGGAGCTATTTGGTGAGAAAATGACTTCTCTGGTGTTTTTTTTTCCCCTTTCCAGTGAGAAGAAAACCTGTTTCCTCTGTACTTCAGTTACACCATTAGCATCCTCTAAATGGTGTTTCATGTCAGTTATTGTATGCAACTGTGGTCATAAAGTCTGTGTTTGCAGTGTTTGTGCCACTCACTGCTCCTTATTGCTCTTTTTTTCATTTTCTTTTCTCTGTTTTTGCTTGTCCTGTCTATTACGTGCTTTGTTTCACTGGTTAAGATGAAGAGAAAAATGGTCCCTGTAGTTTCTGCTGTCTCCATTTTACCAAGTATTTAAGGGGTAGTTCCTATTTTTTCCATATCTTGTGATCTACCTGTGAATTTAGAGACAGTTGTTAGGCCTGCTGTGCCTATGATGAGGCCCGAATTGATTGAAGCTTGCTGCTACTAAAGCGACACATTTCCTCATCTGTGTTGTTGACTCCCAGATTGTTTTGACTACTCAACCGATGCAGAGTTGAGCCTCACCGTCAATCCTAGCCTCGCCCAGCACCAACACCACCACCGCACCCACTGGGAGCCCACGGCTAAAGAGGAAAGAGGAGGGCGGCATCACAGCCACCACAGCAGCAGCAGCAGCATCATTCCCCCCATCACTCTCGAGGGTAGGGGACGGGGGCGGACGCTCAGAGCAGGGCGGGTCTCAGGAGGAGGTGCCCCCTTCGATCTGTATCATCCCAACCCTCCTCCTACTACCCCTTCTCGGCTTGAGGCGGTTAACTCTGCCCTTTCCATCGTGCCTGCCTCTTCACTTCCCCAGAGTATACTAACTCATCCAGTCTTATAAGACCCTCAGCCAACAACCCCTCTGATGCCAAACCTTTGCTATGTTTTTGCCTCATTTAAGAGTGGAAGAGTCGCCTATTCTGGGTTTGAAGGAAGTGTGGTTGGCTAGTGGCCATTCTGCATGGGCCTGTCGTCATGTCATGTTCTCTCTTTTTTTCCTCATCATGCCTTCAACGTTAGACTGCCGCCCTTGTCACTCACTGAGCATGTTTAGTGTCCAGCTTGACCTTCTTTACTCGCGCTTTCTAAACTCTCCGTGTTTGATAATTGGGTTTATTGATTTATATTTTCTACAGCTTTGACAGGGAATATACATCAGTTTTACAAAACGGGCTCAGAGTATCCGGCATCTTCTTTCTGCACTCGCCCCTCGAGGTGTTTGATAGCATTAAGTGTTGGGTCTCTGAGGCCAGCAGCACCCATCTGCTGCTACCACCCTTCCCTGCAGAAAGAGAACCTCCGATTTGTTTCTGGTGTTTTCTTTTTTTATTAGTCCAGCAGCTTTACTCTGTCCTAAGTTTGTGTTTTGTTATGTTGCATTTCTTTTCCCCAGCTCAGTGAGTGAAAACGAGCCCTGCATGCACACGCTACAGCAAGCTTCAGTGATTTCTGCTTAAACATGAAACGTCGGATCTTTTAGCTTATCAGAAAAAAAGTCCAAGTAATAAATTGAATGCTGTCAGTCCACGAATTCGAGCAGGGATTGTAGGCCCATTTTGCATCCTTTAAATGTGTGTCCATTTCCATTCGTGAATGTTTTGAAATCTTGAAACTTCAGACTCATTTCCTGGCTTGTGGTCAGTGTGTGTCTGAGTGCCATCTCGTCTTCTTCCAGTGAGCTTTCACTGAACTTCGTGCAGCTGCGGTGAAAGAATCCTTTAACATGATTTCGTTAGATAGAAATCTGCCACATATTAAAGAGAAACATGGGATTATTTCAAAAGCAGTCAGTGTCACTTACAGTTAGTTGAGATTCTCTTGCAGGAAGTCGAAGCCTGTTTGTTTGCCTTTCCATTGCGTTGAAATTGAAAGTTGCTTGTGCCTTTGCATGTTTAAACTTCTTATAGCATATTCTTTGCACTGCAACCATTTTTCTTTTTTTGTTCTTTTTTGTTTTGAGTTCCTTAGAGGAAATGATTCATATCAGCTCGGGTCACTTCAAAGTAAAAGTATAAAACGTGCTATTTTAATATTGCTAAATTTGAGGTGGGAGCAGTTTTAAAAACTCTTAACTGATGATGTAATGTTTTTAAAAGTGCAGACTGATGCAGGAGCTTTAGTTTATTTAGAAACTTTGTGGTTTTAAAAACAATCTGAAAATGAATTAAAATATCAGTTAGTCTTTATTACAGACTCGATAAATACAAATGATTTTCCTATTTTAAAAAAACTAATTGACTAATGTCAGTGATACTTGTTAATCACACTTTCAGAATAATTTCAAAAGCATTCAGCCTGCAGATAAATTTATGCTTTATATTGCTTTAAATGTACTGACTCCAGCAGCACTATCTGTCTATTCAGTAATAACCTCATGGAAGCTTTATAGGCTGGCTAAAGACATCTTTAATGTCTGTCCTCTTTGGTTCTAAAGCAATCCTGTCTGATATGTTCTGCAGTGTAACCAAAACATATGAGATTGAGCTACTGGAGATCACCAAACAAAGACTCTTAGGAAGGACTCCTTATGTGTATTTATTGATATGTATGGACTGATGAATATTGACTACAGCAGTGTACAGTTGAAAAAGGATCTGTTTTCCTATCATAAACAAACATGCAAGTATGTAAAAACACAGTTACCCATAATGCCTTCTACTAGGCAAACCTTCCATTAGTGACGATCATTATATAGTTAAAGTTTACTTCTTTTCTATCTTGGTTTATATTTTACATAATACAAACTCTGATGCTTATGTGCAGTGAGGTTAACACCTGCAGATGAAATTCGCCTACAGATTTAAAAGTTCTGTTTTAGCTTGTAGGCCGAATTTCTGTTATGCAAAGCACAAGGTTCATCCTCATTAATAATGTGACCAACGATTTAACTTTTAAACATAAACAAAGCATATGTGGATAGTTTGTATGTTAAGTAGCACTTCCTCCCTTCATTTTTGTTTTGAATTGCAAAGCTAACACTGACCCTCTCAGCTATATTGCGGGTTATGTGTATTTCTTTCTGCAGAAGCAATGATTTTTGCAGGTCTACTTTAAAATGCTGCTCTTCAGAATGACCTTGAACGCACCATGGAGAGTTTTTAAAATGCTCCCTGCTTAAAAACGGAAATACGAAATGTGCTATTTCAGTTATTTCGGGCTAAATTTCATAGCACATTGAAATAACTGGGAACCGGCAGCAAGTATATAAATCTGTTGCATGAGCAGACATAAGCAAAGTGTAGTCAAAAGGCTAAAACATGTAAAAATCACTGGCTGCAGCCTTGTTGGTAAAGATCACCAAACTACCACTCTTCATTTGAGGGACTGGGTTGACCTGTGGTGGTTTGCAGACTGGCTCATTTAGCCTCGCAGGCTGTCAGCTCTAACTGGAGAGCTATTGATTGGGCGAGGTGTACGGACTCGCATCAGCGCTTTCCACAGATTGGCAGGCACGTCTCGGCCGGCCAACCACGTGACCGCTGGGCCAGTGCTGCAAGAGAGACGAGGGATGGGGCAGGAGAGCATGTGTCTTCTCCTCATGTTATGTGCATGTCAGTCCAGACCCTTTTCTTCTCAGTTTTCTGCATTCCTTTTTCTGGTGCTGTCTGTGGTTTCCCTGTCGTCCGGGTCTGCTTGTCCCAACGATGCATGACAGAGAGAGACAGCTGATCATCTCTCTTCTTTTAACAACCTTTATCCTGCATACTGTATGTCAATAACTTGCTTTTTTTCTAACACTTTATCATCTTTTTCCCTTTTCAGCTTTCAAAGTGAGGACACAAATGGATTAAAAATGTTTTAATCTTTAGGTCTCTATCCGAATATCGTGCCTATTAGGCTATAGATTATTGATGATTGTGATAAAACAAACTCAGCTCTTTGAGCCAGGGTATTGAACTCTCACTTTGCCCAAACAAACAGCTGGTCAGAATTCAGTCAATCTGTGTTACATCAGAGGATCAGAGCTCAGGGTCATTATGCAGTCTATTGAACTGAACCCCTGTTTGGTGCTTAATGACTGAGATGATGAAGAAGCACGGTCTGTCGAGCGTAAAGTGTTGCACTTTTAGAAGGGGAACTAATTAAGTCTGCTAATTTATTTTGGAGTATTTCTAATCATCTAATCATAGTCATTATTACTGCTAAAATTTTTACAAGCTGTTTGACAACACTGTAAATAAGAATTAGAAGACACGGCTTTCTGTTAAAGAGCCAGAGCAGCAACTTCTGCGAAATGTTGGCAAGATTATAGATTATGAAACTTCGCAGTTAATAAGTGTTTGGAAAGTTTTATAAAATGAGAGTAAAAGTTTTGCTCAGACAGGTCAGACTTGGCTCAGCATTTTGTGACTTCACTCACATTTATGTTTGCTTTTGTTTTGCTTTCGTCTGTCTATGTTCATTCATCATCACGTTCAGATGCTGATGGCATGAGCGGCGGGGAGGACTCCTTCAATATCAACGACCCAGACGAGGGCTTCTCCTCTGGGGCGTCGAACAGCAGCCAGCCCAGCGGCACCAAGCTTGGTGGCAGCGTGGGGCCCAGGGGCGGCAGCCTGAACAGCAGCACGAGCAGCATCAAGAAAGCCATCTCTGCCCGACTGTCTCGGGACAAGGAGCGAGAGCGGGAGAAAGAGCGGGAGACAGACAAACAGGCGGAGTTGTCTGCGGATCTTCAGGCCGCCACGAGGAGGCATCAACAGAGGCAGCACTCGCCTCCAGCGAGCATCAACTTGGACGCCATCCAGCTGAGCCCCATAAAGAAGCACCTGAGCTTCCCCGCAGGCCCCACGCTGGTGAGGACTGGCAGCACCTCCTCCAGCAAGTCCTTTGACTGCACGAATTTCAACCTGAACGGAGGCGATGGCGAAGAACACGAGGAGGCAGGAGGCTCTGAGAGGGAAGGGCTTCTAGCTGGGAGTTCTCACCGGCACTCCACCATCAGTTTGCAGGAGGAGCACCTGCTCAGGCCGGAGGAGGCTCAGGCCCTGCTGTCTCCTGGAGCACCTCTTACCAAGCAGTCACGCTCCCCCAGCTTCAACATGCAGATCATATCACAGGTCTAACGTCCAGTGCAGGGAATGGCGCGCACACTCACGCACACGAATACCTACATAACGCACACAGATTCATGCAGTTTCTCTCCGCGACTCTCTACAGCTCGACTATGACGTCTTTCTACCTGTGCGTCTGTGTGTGTGTGTCTGTGTGTGTTAGAAATTGAAACACATTTGAGATCTCCAGAGCTGTCTTTCCACCCCGTTAAACATCCATTAAAGTTGTAATTGAGACCTGCTGTCGTCGTGGGTGGACGAAGTCACTGACAGCACAACAAGGTGAAAAGTAGTGAATCGTGACCAGCCTTTCCTGCTGTAACTACAGTCGAGTGTAAGAGTCCAGCATGTCACTGCGTCCTCCTCTCCGCCAAGCTGAGCATTCCACATAGAAACTCTCCTCAGAGGGAGGCTGTGATGAGAGAAGATCTGCAAGGATTTCAGGCTAGCTGTAGGTCATCCGTGACATTTCAGATTATTTTGTTTTCCAGACTGAATCAGTCAAAAATGAATCAGCAATAACACTTACCGTTGCTCATTTGGAGAAGAGTGGGGGATTTGGTTGCTCTGTCTCTTCATTCCTTCTCCTTCATTCCCGGGGCTCACGTGCAATCGTTCTTGCTGATTATCTTCCTCGTTAATTGCTGTTTTTTGGGGGTTTTTTTTAATTCGACAGAGTTTTATGAATAACAGATCTTTAAATGTTTTAAATCAGAGTCCAAAGAAGGGTTTTCTTTTTGTGTGTGTGTGTGACAGTAGTTTGTCAGGCCCAAGTGATTCGTTAGGTTTAAGGCCATGACCTTTATTTTGTCACAGAAACAATTCTCATTTAATCTATAAAATCTAACAAATAGGATTGTTGTAAAACCAAACTGGAAGGGTGGCGAGGCTTTGTCCTTCCCCGTTTTAAATGGTTAAATGTAGAGAAATAAATACTGTGCAGCTACAGGAAGACTTTTGTCTTGCGGTTTGGTTTAAAATCTGAATCTCGATGAATAACTGCATGGGACCGTGCACACTTTTGCTGAGTGTATGTTAAATCTGCGGTTCAAACCTTTCAATGGATCCTTCCGTCTAAGAGCACTCGTCAGTGCGCCTGTCGGTCTGTGTTAAAGCTTCTGTGTTGGCGTCATGTCTGAGCCGGTGAAGTGCTGCCCTCTGGAGGTGTATACCAGTCACTGCTGACCGCCTGTTTTTGTGCTCTGATTGGATGCTTATAAAACATTTTGTTCTACCTCATTGTGTGTTCACCTGCCACTTAGACATGTGTCTCCCAATCAGAATGCAGAATGGTTCGAAATCGGACTGATGACCAATTGGGAGGATTGCAAATGGTTTCACACTGCAGCTGTGATGACACTGTAAAGATTTGTGCGCGTTCGTGTGAGAAGTGTGGCTGAATATCCTGGCCTTGCATTTCAGTTCAGTACCATCATGTGCAGATTTTACCTGCAAAACAAAAACCATCAGGCTTTTCTTTTTTTTCCTGTCATATATCAATCAATCTCATTTGGGTTATTATTTTAAGTCCCTAAAATGTCCTGCTTTGATTTTTATTTATTAATTTCTTTTTTGGAAGTGCAATTTCAATCACGTGCATGGAGTTAGATCTCTGCTGTGAAACGGCTGCATCTGCGCGCAGTGCTCGCTAGCCTTCTGTAGTACCCCCTGCCCGAGCTGAGGGATTTGAGCACGGCGTGCTTGTCTGCATGTTTAGTGCCCTGCGACGCGCCGGCTGTTTCACTGGCATGAAACGCCCGGTGAGCCAAACCCGAGTCTTGTCCTCATCTTTGCCAGATGTGCCGATACGCATCCTCTCCTTAAGGACTTTCGGTTTCCCCTCCTTTGGATGTCTTAAATTTACAAATGCCTTTTTTTTTCTCCTGTCTGCTGTTCTTATTTTAAAATAAAATTTTTAAAAAGGGATGTCTAGACACATGGCTCAACCCCTTAGATGCAGCTTCACCTTTATTTGCCATTTTAAAAAAAATCATCACTTAGTGTAGCTGTTCACATATAAAAGCAGTATATGAAGCATCTGTGTACTGTAGTAGTCAGCGGTTGTACTGCATTTTCATGTTTTGCTCAAGTGCTTGTTTAAAAAGAGAATGAATGAGTAATATATATACATATGCATAGATATATATATATAAACGTCAGTTCAGTGTGCAGTGAAAATTCCACACGCTCATGCTCCTGTCCTTGAAACCCTCACAGCTGCTGCTCCTGGTCCTGAGTGAGTCCTGTGTGTGCTTTAGCCTTACACATTTCAGGCCAAAAAGCCTCAGTTGTCAGCTCTTTGGCCTCGCATCCTCCTCCTCCTCCTCCTCCTGGACTGGACTGGACTGGACTGTGGAGGATGAAGAAGAGAGGAGAGCAGCTACAGTTCACACTGTCACCTGGTCCACTGTCTGCTGTCATCGTGCTGTGTGGCTCTCGGCGAGCTGCGTTTTCCCATTTACTGTATTTTGCTGTGAGTCGAGTGGCACCTTTTTGCTGTTTTTTTGTTTGTTTGTTTGTTTGTTTGTTTTTTAAAAAAAATGTTTTTGTTTTTAACTGTTGACGTGTTCTTGTCATTCACACGACTCCCCCTGACCCGAGGGGTACCAGCAGCCACTTTGGTGCTGCACGCTGCCACAGAGTAACAAATGTCCCAGAGTGTGTGTGCGTACGCAGTGTTATTTGCATGTGATCAGGGTGGGAAATGAACGTTAAAGTCTGACTGTGGCTGGAAATTTTAGTTGCCATAGATAAGCTTATAAATCCTTAAAAGTCTATTTGCATTTCAATTGAGGAAAAAATATATTTTCTTTAAGTGAAGTTCATTTCCCGTCCTGCATGTGACAACTGTGGGCTTTGTTTTCATACAGTAGAATGCACTTTAATCCATCCACCTCTCTCAAGATAGTAATCGAAATGACATACGTTTATGTGCAAATACACTCAATGCAGGGTTTTAGTCTCTTTTAAAGTAGTACTTGTGAGATGTCACATCCAACACAATGCTATTTTTTTGTTAAAGTCAAAGGGTACAGCTATTTATTATATTTTTTCTTTTTAAAACCCCCCAAAAAAAAAAATATATATATATATATATATATATATATATATATATATAAAGCTGTTTTCTATTATTCTGTATTGTTCTCTTAGCTCCACTTCTGCACAAATTCTCTGAAGTTTTAAAAGCCAGTTCTGTACATTGTCGACACTACTTCAGCCTCCATCTCATGTCAGAGCCTCTCTCCCTTCCTCTTACTCATGTATCCCTATACTCACCTTTTCTGTCACCCCAAACACCCCTAAAATCAGGTGAGAGGTCCCCTTCAATTTCTCTCCACCTCTAATAGGCACTTCCTTGTGTTACATGATCACTGGGTGTCAAGATTAAAGAATGGCTACTGCTTCCCAGGGCAGACATAGATGGGAGACAGAGAAAATAGCACTCCATAATTACTGATAAATCGAGCACACAGCCTCCTCTCCTTCCACTTCCTCCCTATCCACCTGGCCCTGATGTCAATGTGAGGGGCTGAGCAAGTTAAACCGAGAAAAACTTGACCACGCCAGCCACTTTTTTGCACTGCTGATATTGCAGTTAAGTTCAGGCAATTCAGGGCCAATTGACTGACTTGGAGCTTTTATTCACCCTCCAATCATCGCTTCTTTGAAGTGGGACACACAGTGCTGGACTAAAACAGCTGCAGCCAAAACACAATGCCACCAGTCCACAGCCTGGGAGAATATACCATACTACACTCTCTACCAAACACAGGTAAGCTGCCATACAGCACATTTTCCTTTAATCTCTGACAGGGTTATAACCTACAGAGAATGATGAATGCACCACAGACCAAGCATTCCCCTTTACTAAACACCACACATGTGCATTGTAAGTGACAGTCGCTGGAACCAGTGGCAAAAGAATGAAGAAAGGCCAGATTGTTGGGTCTCAACCCACCACCAGGCAGTTGTGATGGATTCCCCGGTTGCAACCCTTTGCCATTGTTTATTAGCAATCCTAATAGAATTGGTGGAAAGCAAAGCCTTTTCTGCAGTGACAGTGTTTTGCTTTCTAGTAGTGTTGTATAATAGTTTGAATATTTATTTTAACAAGCAAGGAACCAGGTGGTAGTAAGACTCTGGAGATTAAACATCACATTTTTCCTATAGTAATGAAATATATGTGCCACAAAGCTTCATCTCGAATAGCTTAGTTAGACAAAATCAGGCTCACTTAATAGGTATATGAGCTTCATTAGACTGATCGTCAGTCTGAAGGGCCACCTCATTTCATTGTGATATACAGTTTAATTTGATGTTCATCTGTGCCACTTTATGCTTAGGACAGAGAGGAGTGATCAAGACCTACATGAATCGCTGAATAAGATAATTAGATGTGGGAGGTTAATTAGCGATATGGAACCAGGCATTTGAACTTCCAAGTGCCCCAGATTTGAGTGGTAACTTGTATGTTAGGAAACAATACGGCTGACTAACCCCGAATTGTTTGGCAGCATAACGATGTTAATGATAAATGATGTGATTTACTTTCATTTACATGCATCAAAAGAGTGTAAAGTGTGAACTATAAGTACTCTGGCATTTTAAAGGATGCATCCCTTTCTCTTGCACTGACCCTCTTCATTGCTATCGATTTTATGCCATGTGAAAAACTGTGCAATGGATCTGGGGAATATATGACAGTGAAAAGAGCAGTTGCTGCCGCAGAGCGTAAACCTTTGACCTCAGCGCTAAGGACTTTCATGGTCAGAAGGAAATACCCAAATTACTAAGCATAGAGCTTAAAACATAAAAGAATTCTCCTAAACAACTCCCCAGTGTGTCCCATAAATGTATCCTACAAAGTTTGCAGTTAATTATATTCAACATCTGTTTATTATCGCTAGTTCTCTGGCTACACTTCCTTTTCTACATTTAGATACCCAGATGCTTCATCCTCCTTTCCAGAAACCATGCTGACAATTGACCTAACTGTTTTTCCTGCAAAATGTTAGTGCTTTTATATATTAATCTTTGGATTGAGGGATTAGAAAGAAAACAACAAAAAAAACACACACACACAAAAAAAGCATTACTAACACAGCTGGTTGTATGTCTGACTGAAACTCGTCACGTAATGATTCATGGTCAGGAAACCTTCTCATTACATTTCAATCCATCGGTTACCTTTCTAGCGTCTTTTTGGTTAGGTATAAGAAACAAGTTTACTTAGCTGGGATTTGGAAAACATCATGCTTTAGACTGAAATACAGCTTTTTTTCTTAACATTAACACTTTTCCCAAGTGTAACAAGCTTCTCAACTGTTGTCCTTGTTTCTATGGTGACTCTCGGAGCAGCGATGATAACAGCAAAGCAGATTAAACAATTATTCTAAGAGGGCGCACATTAAGCTTAAATGTGACACCAATGGCTCCTGATCAAGTGGCAGTATCTGACCAGTTGAGAGCAAGCCGAGCTGGAAAATAATACTTTTTCAAAAATTGTTGAAGAAAGAGGCACTCCACCGTGTCTCAAAATGAACAGTGACTTCTTATTAGGGAATGAAATTAAGTTGTTAGATTTATGCATTTTACAAATACAGCCAAATCAAAAGGTCGTTTTTGAGTAGAAGACTTTTTCTTGAGAAACTGTGTTGGTTTAAGATACTTTCTCTGTCTCAGCATCTCTCACTCAGCATCTGCCTCTTTGCTTCTTCTTCAGCAGGCACTGCATTTGGGATTCGGTAGGGATCATTTTTAGAACTTGCTTTTATAAGATATTTAATCCCAGTTCATTCAATTTCAAATGTAAAATGTCATTAAAAAGCTAAGTATTATTTTGAAAAAAAAAAGCTTTTTGCCTTATAATCCCAGTGCATTTCTTCTCCATTTTTATTCCGTCCCTTCTACAACTTTTAAATGTCACTGGAAGCATTTCAAAAGCAGAGCGCTTAATTTGCACAAGGTCTTTAATTTTGAAAACTGACTCACTACGTAATTCCTGTGTATGATAAGTAGGAACGCTGCGTAGCTTGAAGGAGGGGTAAAAAGAGCAAACATGGGATGTATGGAAGGGGGTATGACATAACTCAGGCCCATGGCTCAAACCAAACAATGGTACTGTTACAACTATTTGCATCTCAAGCCATCTTCACAGTTACTTGTTAGCTTGTTAACTGAACTGTATCATGCAGCCTTAAGAGCGTCTAGGCACACATAACCTGTTTAACAGAATGATGCCCTGCAGCTAGTCCCCAATTTATAAATTCCAAAATATGCATTCAATTTAGCAGGTTTCACTTGCTGTCTGCAAATGTATGCATTTCCATGCCATGGTTACATGGCATGTTTAGATGTACACAGTAAGCTTTTTACAGGCCAAGTAGAGACCTAATATATTAGAAGGGCACGTGGACACAAAGAATCCTGATATATTCAGAGGAAATCAAGATGATTGTCAAACTACCACTGCCCTCAAAGACCTAATCAACCATTAAAATTGAAAATCTGATGTGGCGGTTACTACATCACACAGGTTTCAAAAGCTGTGTTAAAAAACTTTACACCTCAACCTTACTGGATTTTCTGTACATGTTGTTTTTAAGTCCCAGTGACCACTGATATTAAAGTTATAGCTTTTTGTTTCCCATTCATTTATATACAGGCATCAAATAACCACCTGGATTCGATCCAATCTGGCTGCTGAGCTCCAAGTGAAACTTCTGGAAGGGCTTCTGGCCAAGCAATAGCACCAACATATAGAGGCCTTGAAAATGGCATTTTTTATTTACTAGCGTTTAATCATATTCTCCATCTTGGGGCAAAACTGGTTCATATTTAATAATGTGCAACAATATTGTAGCCTTCAGGTGTGAATTTGCCTCTAAAACATAAGTAGTCATCTGAAAAGACAGGTCATTATAGGAATCAGATTTTTTTTTTTTATTTTAAATGAATGCATCAAGTAAATTAAATATAAGGATTCCATGAGTGATAAAAGTAAAATAAGGCTGACCAAATGTAAGAATGCCAGTTAAAGATATAAGGTAGCAAGAGCTAACAGAGAAAATGCCCTAAAGGCAATGTCAAATGATAACAAATATGCAAAAGTCTGTAGTCAATCAATGTTTTCCAAGCTAAATGTGACAGGAAGTGGTGCTTATGCAGTCAAGCTCTCACACCAGGAATGCAAATGTATGCGCTGGTACATGTAAGATTGACATTAGCGTAAACAGAGCTTCTATGTTTAGAATTCTAATTAATATACATGTCTGCTGTTATACCTGATTTTGGGCCTCAGGAATTCAAAAAGATGCTTAATGTGCATGAGACAAACACACACGCAAATTCTGTCACAGGCAAGGCAAGGGCAGCTATATAAAAAAAAATCTATAGGTCGGTACTTTTGTGAAAATGCTGTGTCAGGTCATTTCATGTGCTACTTCTGGAGTAGCCCAACACCTTTTACAGCACAGAATTGTTGAGGAAAATGAAAGCTGTGATACCCAACTGCTTCTCCTACAAAATATGCTCATGTTGTTTAATGACTTACATTTAAGGGGAAACACACTAATGCTGTTATTGCGCTTACCGGCCACATCATTAGATACACCTTACTAGAACTGGATTGGACTCCCTTTGCATTCAGAACTGCCTGAATTCATCTGTCATAGATTCAACAAAGTCCTAAAAACATTTCTCTGAGATTCTGGTCCATATTGATACAACAGCATCACACATTTGCTACAGACTTGTTAGCTACACATCCATATATGAATCTCCCATTAAGCCACTTCCTATAAGAGCTCCGTTAGATTGAGATCTGGTAACTGTGGAGGCTATTTGATTTAACTGAGCTCATTGTCATGTTAAAAAAAATCTTTGAGATGATTTGAGCTTTCTGACGGGTGCACTATGGTCATAAAGGGATGAACATGATCAGCAACAACACGCAGGAGGGTTGTGGCATTTAAATGGTCATTTTGTACTAAGGGGTCCAAAGTGTGCCGAGAAAATATCCCCCACACCATAACATCACCAGCAGCACCCTGAACTGTTGATACATGGCAAGATGAATCCATGCTTTCATGTTGTTCATGCCAAATTCTGACCCTGTCATCCGAATGTTGCAGTAGCAATCAAGGCTCATCAGACCAGGCAATGTTTTTCCAGACTTCAATTGTTCAATTTTGGTGAGCCTGTGCAAACTATAGCCTCAGTTTCCTGTTCTTAGCTGACAAGAGAGGCACCCGATGTAGTCCTCCACTGATGTACCTGAGGTCTTGTGCATTCAGAGATGCTCATCTGTACATCTTAGTCATTACAAGCGGTCATATGAAATTTAATTTAAATGCAATTCTCTTTTTCTGACAACGTTGTATTTTATTCTGTTGTATATAGTATCTTATTCTTATTCTTATTATCTTATCCTATTCCAGGGTTTTTCTTAATTTTTGCTATTGTAACTTTGCACTGTCCACTTTCTGCTGTGACACAACAAATTTCCCATGTGTGGGACTAGTAAAGGTTACCTTATCTTATCTTATCTTATCTTATCTTATCTTATCTTATCTTATCTTATCTTAATTGAATAGTAAACATTGAGTCTACACCAAGCATATTTTCCTCAATGATTAAATCTTTGAATAAATAAACCTTTGATTTTATGTTTCAATTGTTCAAAATTCTTGATTCATTGTTCGAGTATATGAAAACAATCACAAATGTTGAACCAGTAGAAAAGAATATAAAATATCTTTTGGCACCTCATTTTCAATATTCTCCTCTGATCAGCGATCTGCTGGAGTGTAAGTTGCCACTGCCCAGGGATGCAATATAGGTCAGCGATGCTGCGATCTTCTGGCATGAGCCAACAGCACATTGACTCACCAGCATCACAAAGGTCATGGGTCAGTCCATGACTCCACTCTCTCTTTACAAAAAAGCCCCCGCTGTTTAATTTTTCAAAATTGGGCCATGGTATATCTACTGAGAATGGCAGCTTCTAATCTAAATTCAAGCTTCATGTGATAAATGCCAGAGAATTTGAAATGCTTGTTTGAAATATTTTTTTATCTTTTTAAGAAATAATTAGGGGGTACCTAAAGTGCTCCAGTAGGGAGTACTTTACACTTGTTAGTCAGCACAAGGAAGGATGAAAAAGATTAAAACCTTCTCTGTGTGAGATCCAATTAACTTTTTTTTTTTCAGAAAGATTATCTTCCCGTGATTGTTCACATTTAAATTATGACTTTTACGTTGATAGGCAATTCAGTGGAACAATTGAAATTGTGTGTTTGTTTTTTCATCATATAATGTGAACTAGAATGTGAATTAGTTATTTATGGCAGGATAAGTGAACATTCTTTGGGTGACTTTAACCTTTTGTGATAATTTTTCATGGGTAAAAATACAAGTGGTCAGGCAAGTGGCTGTGGCACACTTCAAAATAACAAATAATTTTTTTGTAAATTTATGGTCAATCACATCTGACCTGCTCAGCCCTTTAAAAGTTACAGTGACAGTTATAAATGAGTCACACAAAGGTCACGCCGATTGCTTTTTCAACATGGGTTCAATTTTCTCAAGATGTTGAAATCCCCATTATAGGCTTTCCCAGAATCAATTGTGAAAGACAAAATCACAGTACATTTGATTTGTAGTTAAAATGTCGGCATTGTTTTGCTGAAGGTGTGACACACTTATATTTACATGCATGCAATGACGCACATCATCCAAACATGTAAGACAGATATCTGATGAAACATCCAAGTATAATTTTAAGTAGTTGCTTCTATACCCTCCTCATGGTATAAAGAGACTGCCATCGTTTAGTTATTCATTTGTTTTGGTGTTCCAATATGTGAAAATGGGGGTTCTAAACCAGGTAGTCACAAGCTATCGGGGGAGATTTCACCAAAACCTATACTTCAGGTACCTTTCAATACAAGTATTTACAGTGCTTTTTTTTTCATTTTAATCAAAAAGTAGGCTTCTTAATAGGAAAAAATGTTGCTGAGCTGCAAGATGTTAAAGCAAAACAGTGAACCTTATTAGGTTAAGGAGAAAAGAGATGGACAGTAATTCTCTATGCCTAATGGTTTTATGTTACAAAGTACAGTCTAATCCATTCTTGATATTAAAAGTATTTATTAATGCAGCTTTAATAGCCTATCATTATTTAGTTATCAAATGTGGCTATTGCACACCTCAGAGCTGAAAAACAATGATTTTTGTAGGTAAGCACGTACATAAACACATATGACGCGTCAACATACCGATAGAGAACATATGCCACACCAAACTGCATTTATGGAACACACTTAACAGCAAATGGCTGCACAGTTACGTTGCTACCCACAAATTTACCAAGGAGTTGCAAGTGAGGAGGAAAATCTCAACAACAAAACAAAACTGCCAATTACTGGCCAGAGCTGCACATTATCGCCGTACAAACCAGACCCAGAAGCTATACTGGGAGGTTTGCATTTTGTAAAATACCTCAGACACATCTCCTAGACAAGAGCAGATCAAATTATATAGCAGTGGTAACATGGGAGGCTGGAGTGAAGCAAATTAAGTTAAAGGCTCTATGTATAATCGTCGACCAGTGCAGACCTCTGCAAATCAAAACATCTTTCTCCTTCTCCACAAAAAAATCAAGTAGATGTACAACACTGCTGTCACCAAGCCAGCAAAGACCAAGGCAATGTCAGGCAAAATAAATTACTGTAGTTATTACTGTGTTGTCCGAGTTATCATATTTTAGGGAGTAATAACTAAGCTTCCTGGCAGTGTTTAATGACACATGGGTCAGGGTTGCGGAGGCTCAATTTAGCATCACTTTTCTATCCAGTGTCTCCTACTTGGCAAACACCAAGTGCTAGGTCAAGATGCATGGTGTGCAGAGGAGTGAGAGTGTGTTAACCCAATATGAAAAGGCCACTTTTGCACTTTTGAAGGCAAAAGCATTGGGAGCAAGTATATGAGACAAACTGTTATAGTGATTTTTATGCCATCCATGCGAGCATTTCACAGGTGATCTGCAGATAGTGAGACATCTTTTTTTTTTGTGATAACAGCTTGTGCAAGTACAATTGATCTGTAATGATTGTTAGAGCTGTAGTCTCCCGATCAACTGGTCGATTGGCTGTGCTGTCATCTACTCAATTATAAGTGGCTGGGAGACAAATGCTTCATTAGCAGCCTTTAGAGTGGATCCTTTATTCTGCAACTTTACCCAATGAAATACAGTCAGATAACCCCAACTTCATTAGTGTTTCCGTTTCCTAAATGTTTACTCAGACTTGGCTCTAAACTAAATGACACCAGTGTTAAAAGAAGTCACCAGTGTGGCAATATTATGTTAAAAAAAGACGCTTTAACCATCAACATGCAATATCATCTAAAAATGGCAGGCTCGCTTGTTTACATTAGGATAATGACAACTTTAGTTTTTGGTACTTGGGGCTTTGACTGTGAATGTTTCAGAATTAGCATATGTCAATATGTTTGGTCTAATAAATGTTTTATAAGGCAGCTTCACCCGCTACAGCAACAACCAGTACCAGCAGCTACACCCAGACCAAAGTCGATGTGAAGCCTCCACTTCCCTCAGTGCCTAAAAATTGTATCACATTGGATTTGTCAAATTCCTTGCTTGGTGAATGAGGTTAATTAGGATTACTATTCAATGGTGCTTGTGCACAGCAGTTGATTTAGCTATCTTTTCATAACTTATAGGAATAAAAGCAGGTAGTTTGCTTCAGGTCTGTTGTTCATTTTAGTATTAAAAAATAGGTTAAAATGATTTTATATGCTGCCAACACTAATTTCTAAAAGTTTTAAAAGAACACAATCAGTACACTTTAACTAGTGAATTAAATCAAGGGATGATGCCCTGATTTTTTTTCCTCGTTACCCAAATGTTTTTTTCAAAATTTTATGCAATCAAGATACTCTTTGGTTCAGTACAGGGCAAAAAATATAAATATATATATGTATAAAATTACCTCCAGATTCATCAGTAGTCAGAAAGCAAGCCACATCAGACTTACATTATTTTAATAAATAATGTTTTCTGTTTGCTCTTGAGGTTTTGATGTATTATTTAATTCTTGAATGCAACATAAAATGGTATTTGTGTTCAGTCGCAACTATTCAGACTCTGGCCCCCTGCGGTGAATAAAGCAAGAAGGAGATAGAGAGAAACCAGAGACAGGCCACTTTACTTAGTTGAAGAATTACATGTACTGAATGCCTAAATAGTTTATAAAAATAAAACTGTCACTGTTATGGTGATTTCTGAGTCTTTTTCGGCTCCCCTGAGGCTTTGCACAACACCCATATTTTTCTTCACAAAACTATGGAGACCTTTGCAGGTTTCTGTGACTCCACGCAAACGTTGAGATAAACGTTGTCTTTAATGGCCATCCAATAAGTAAAGTAAAAATTCCTTCTGAAACTGTGAAATCCTCTTAAGCATTAATATTTCATGACGTGCAAGAATAAGCACTAGTAATCATCTTTAATTATGAGCCTGTGGCTGCGAATGGCTTTTTGAACACTGCATTATAAGAAAAGCATGCTTAGACCCATGTACTTTTGGGACTGATAGCACCAGCACGCAGGTCAGAAAACCCTCAGTGGAGATCAGCTGCGTTTCCAAAATACTGTAAACGCGCCAGGATTTCTGGTAGAGTTTGTCACATGTCATTGTGTGACCCTGTTGTTTGTTTCTGATAAAAACAGATTTTTTTTTTTCCAAACCTCTTAGGAGGCAGCCTTCTGGTCACTACAGCTGCAGCCAGCACCCACATAAAAACAATGCTGTGCCAATACAAGAATACAAAGAGAGAGATACAGAGAGAGGAAGAGCAGGAGAGAGCTGGTGCCAGTACAAGACTGGTACTGTTCTCTATCCAGCACACAGACAGTTGGAAAAGTAATATCCTTATCTATACACAGAGTGATAAAGAAACGCTGTGCACATATGGTGAACGTATTAAGTCTGTCATCATTTCCTCCTAATTATGTTCATGGGTGTTTATTTCCTTGTCTTTTAGAATCACAGTCACATGATTTGCAGACAATTTATCAGTAAGTTGCACTGCCAAGGTCTGTAAAAGGACCTCTGCTGCTGAATGTTCTCTTTTCAGTCCTTGAAAGCATTATCAACATTGGGTCATCTAAAGCCACGACACAAATATAGCTTTAAGCCACTGCTGGCATTTTCATTTTGGCAGCGTGATTTAGAATGCTTTCCCTCTGAATATGATTACATGTTGCCAGCATTTTGCCATTGAAAAGGCCACCAGATTGAATGAAGCATTCGGAATGAGGGAGCTTTTCTTCTGCAATTTCCGCTGCCAGTGCAATTTTCTCTACTGTACATGCAGAGGAGAAGGCAGAACAATATCACAGAGTTAAAGCACTTGCTTTTAGCCTAATGCTCATTTGGGGAAAAAAATAAATAAATAAAGCTTAACTTACATTTCAAATTCAGTATGCAGGGTTAGTTACAGTGGGGTGCCACACAGACCCTTTTCTAGCATGCTCATCAAAGGCTTGATTATGCAGTATAGACTGAGATCCTGCATTGGTCATTACTCATATGTGTGACTTCAGTATTATGAAACTAATGCTTTGCACTCTCAGCCTTGTAATTATAACTGCAACTGCGTTTTTTTCTCGTTTCTTTTCTTTTCTTTTTTTTTCTTTTTTCTAGGTACATTTGATCAAGCTCCTTAAAGCTACTTTGGCTAGCATTTCAAAAAGAAACATTGACAAACAAAGCAAAATTTGCAGTGGCAGCCGTGGAATTGCAGATAAATGTTTCCGGACTAATTTCAAACAGAAGCTGCTCCTCTAATTTCATAGACTTGGTATCAGTATCACACACAGTTATCTTGCCTTTAGCCACACAATGACACCTATAGTGTAAAAGAGCATGAGCTCCCCTCGCAGTTAGCCGGTGGAACAGCAATCAAAGCAACTTGAGGGAACACGGAACGGCAACTTTGCCTCACTGGTGACACACGCGCGCGCACACTTACAACAAAACAAACACGTACGTGCTTGCTCTCATGTACGCGCACCCTCATGCGTCCAAACCTACGTACAGGACGGGCCAGCAGGCGCGCACAAACACTGATCCGTCTCATATCAGGCAGTGAAACGAAACAATAAGAAAATATTGATAATAATAGTATTAACAACATACAAATAAAAACAGTAGTAATAACAGAAAGAACTGATTTACTCTTTATTATTATCATTATTATTAATTTTAATCCGGGGTGACTCTCATTTAAAGTTAAGAGCAAATGCAGCTTTCAGAGTGAACTAATCATTACTAGATGTGGACTCCAAAGAGAGAAAAAAAAAAGAAGAAGCTTGAATACAAATGTTGATGCCGACTACAGTGATCTGCAGGCCTGATTTACACCTCTACTCTGAATGTTGCCCCCCGGACTGCCACTCACTGAAACAGGTCTGCGTAATGTGCCAACCCCGAATACTGAGATCATTGATTCCCCTTAGTGTTTCGTGCTCCTTTTAAATCCGCACTTCTGCAGCATCACCTGGGGAAGATGTTGCCTCACAACGTGCAGCAAGAGCGCAGTCGAACGCATGCAATTTGTGAGAATAAGTCATTTGCATGGTGGTCTAAAATGAAGGCTTTATACGGCAAATTATATCAATTTTAATAGCATCTGAAGGGCTACGTCGACATATAGTCCGGGCGGAGCTTGAAAGGTAGCTTCACCGTGAGAAAGAAAAGGGGGAAAAAATTACCTCCATCCTGAAAAGGACACCACCGGCCACCCTAGTTACATGCTGACCACGCAACATCGCCATAATTGTGCCACAATATAGCCCTGCCTACCAGACCACTTCCTCGTGGTTAGTGATAGACAGGGGAAAAAAATATACATAAGATACCTTCACATTCTGTTAGAGGTCTAAGCCAGCATATACCGTACTTACCTAAAACTGACTCTCCCCTCTTAGCTGTATTTGTGGTCCAAGATTTCTTAGTTCTCTCGCCAACAACTTCTGCTGGAGCATATGTATCCAGTGCTCATGCTGGTGGCTCAGTCGGTGATGTTGGATTGCGGATGATTTGGCAATCCTTTTCATGCTCAAGGGAAAAAAATCCTCCGTTTCTGCGTGGTCTCGGGCATTGGCGCGCAGATGAATAAAGTAATGAAGTCCGTCAGGAGGGAAAGGAGAAAAGGGAGCTGTAGAAGTGAGATTTATGTCGACGTGTTTGAAACAGTTCTGCTCTCTTTTTTTGTCACACTAGGAGCCGTTTGCGGGTAGAGAGGTGTGGATGGATATCTAGGAAGGGAGGCTGGGATCCACAGACGGAGGGCGAGAAAGGGGAGGTACAAAGAATACAGTCTCGTATTGTAGAGGACGGTCATGGCAGGCAGTGAGGGGTGGGTCTGGACTGTATGAGGCGGAAGGCGAGGTAACTGAGGGTGGATGAGGATAAGAAGCCGCGTCGTGACTTTTTTCAGCTGATAGGTATGATAATTCTTTACACCGAGGCTACAGGATGAGTACCATAAATAGCCTGGTAATTGCTCATTAAGGTGTCAACATTTGGGTACGGTGTAGGCTCAGAAGGACACAGGCTTATTAAGCATGCAAGGTTTTTTTGTTTTTTGGGTGTGTTTTTTTTTTTTTTTTAGACAACTGAAAGCACAACAAAGTGAGAAGGCGTTGAGTTGCGCAGAAGGTGTCACACAATACCACGTGTAGGCTGTGTACTTTACATAAAAAAACAACGTGACTGTATGTCTGTGTTAATGTGAACTTATGATGACTTACTGAGAAACTCATCTTCATAAAAATTCAGCATAGCCGAGGCTCTGTGGACCCCGTTTCACGTTGCATTGGAAGCGAAACCTTGGCAATTAATGCACACAGTTTTGTGGAGCAAAAATTGCTCTGCTGTCCCAGGTGCTGAAACACAACTGAAGTGAAGTTCTGGTTACTGTCCATGGTTCTGAAAAGCAACAAGGGAGATTCTGTTGTTCTGTCCATGGCTGTGAAACCTGCTCAGTAGATCTGTGGTGATGTGTGTCAGGTAACAATGTTAACTCAAAGTGTCAGGTGTCACTCATTAATGCAAACACTGTATTTAACGTATAAATTCACTTCATTAATGACTGATAAGGTCATGGCTGCTCAACGTAGTGGCTTTAACAGACAGTTAGGGCTTATATTCTATAATAACACTGTGAGGGCTACATCAAATTTATATAGGCATGTTGGTGTTAAACTAGGGAACCTCTGGCATCATTCTAAAATCCTTGCTATGGTGCTTGTGAGTGGTGTATTCTGACAACATATGGTCAGCATACGCATGACATAAGATCATATTTCCTTAGACCAAAGGCTTAGCCAAAAGCGCTCTATTCCACTGTGTTAGAAATTACATCAAAATTATATCAGCTTGTACCTCACTTCATGAGGATATCTCCAGCACTGCTAAATGTAGTGCAGAGTAATAGGTAGAATCAGCAGTCGAATTTTTCAAAATAAAGACTTTTGAGAGGTTTTACAAGCCATCTACAATTCTTAACATAAAAATGCAACAAATCCTCGTCAGGTCATTATGTATTCTTCTACATCAGCATTCATCTTAGCACAGCTTGCTCTGTCTTTCTGTCTCCTTCCCATACCTTTTTACTGCTGAGATTCAATAAATATAAACATGAACTGTGCATTTAAGCTGGTAACATAGCTGCTAAATTTTGCCTCAAACCATCTTTGGTCAGGTCAGCTAAGGTTACTTAATATTTAAGGTACCTTGTGGGCATTTTTTTTTTCTTTTGAATGTTAAAGGTTCCATTAGTTTGGAAGTATCATCCTGATTTAGTGGAAATATGTATACATGTGGAAAGATATAACCCGAAAAACAACGGATGGATTATGCCTGATTTATTCGGTTGAACCCGCCGGTGTACTTATTAGTTAAGTTTACTCTTCCTCTCCCAATGTAATAGTTTTCAGAAATGCAAAGCACAAACAAACACACGCACACACCCACACAAAAGAAGAAATGGATAGTAGACATTAACTGCTTGGCATTCTACAGGGAGCTAATATTCTATTTAATAATCCAAAACAGATACTTTAAAAGTATATCTGACACAGGTTATTAGATATTTTTAATAATTTTTTTGGTAGGGGGGTGGGGTAGATTTTGGAAGGTCACGGTCTTTATTGTAGCTCAAAGCTGAAGCATGTCAAATGGATAACTTTTGAACTGATTTTGACATCACTATATCCACTGCTGTCACAGAGAGTTTTGCAACTCACTAGCTCTCCAATGGTCCACTTGCAGTGAAGTACTTGAAGCATCCACCATCGGCTAAAGAACCTGGCGGGTCCAACATTGCGTGGAACTCAATGAGGCTAAATGGATAAATGGTGCTATTACAAAGTCATTAGCCTGGAAGTGGTGGTGACACGTGACAAGTTTCTTTTGCAGTTGCAGTCATAAAATGCTCCAGGGATCATTGATGTTACATTTCACGATTCAATTGGTAATAGCTTTTAATTTGAAATTTCCCCCCCTTTCTTGCCAAGATTTACTGTCACCGAGGGAAATTACTGACATCTTCAAGACGGCTCTTACATTTAATTATTCTCATTTTGTTTTGAAAATCTGGATTCCTGTTGTCTGCGGTGGAGTAACACCATAATATCAAACAATAACTGAACAACTCACACCTTTTGTCAGTGATTACGTTCCAACTAAGTAAATATCAGCCGGTCTGGGATACATAAGCCACCTGATTTTCAGTGGCACTTTCTGAAAGTGTGTAGTTGCATACTGTATTGCTGTCAAAGCTTCATCAAACACACGAAAGCAAGCAAAGTGCTTGATGTGGATTTGTAGGTATACGTTATTCCATGTGTTGCTGCAAGTGGTGCAGAAATACTGCAGACTAAAGCTGTTTTGTGAATGCTGGTCATGAATACCACACAAAAAAAGTACCACTGTTGCTTTGGGTTTACCTATGATGAAATATGTACTACTCTAGAGTGTTTGTGTGACTGGGTCATGGCAAGAGTGTTGGATAGATGCATATCCAGAGTCTCCCTATGTCCATAGGGTCAATGCTAGCAGAGCTGTTGGCCTACTGTAAAGAAACGGGGACAAATTGAATGAAAGAAAATCAATCTTTTATTCGAAATCTGTGGTCAGAAGAAAATTGTGTCCAGCACAGTAACACAATATCTTGGAATCCAAATGCTTCTTAACAGACTTTATGTCAAAAGTAGTTTGATTGAAGACTCAAATTAAACCGAAATCCAAATAAAATTAGACTGTGCAGCATTTTTCTGTCTGCTTTCTTGTTTCGTTTTATTTGTTCACTTCAGATTTGCTCTGTAAATTACATGCAATTTAAGCATATTTGATAAATCCAGGCCCTTTTGCTCTCAGAATATATAAATCCCACAAGAATAAATATAATCAGACTTTGAAGAAAAACACAAACACAACATACTAATATAATTATTGGGTCACAGAAAATCAAAAACATGGATACTCAGAGATGGATACTCAGGGGACTAATAAAAATCCCCTTTTCTTGGTGTATTGTGATCAGTCTTGTTTTTAGAGAAAGAACAGTTAAGCTTTTTGATAAGATTGTTGGCAGCAACTAAAGCTAAGTTAATGCCAAGTGCAGTTCATAAAAGGATATCACTCACCATTCAATTCCTTCAACTCAGTCTGCTTTAACAGTCTGTAATTATGCAAGTTATGGAATCACTGACACATTCCCCAATAATAAAAGTTGAAAATAAAGAAAATTTACTTCAGGTTGTAAAATATATTGTAATTACACCTTTGACTTTGACTCACGTTTAAGCTTCATTATTTAGGTATGGGGATTGTGCCAATGTCTTTAAAGGTTGTTTAAGTAATTACACTTTTAGAAGAAAAACAACCCCTCTATCGTTTCTAACTATCGGCTTCATTGGTTTCACTTCTCCCTTTTTTCTCCACAACATTAGAAAGATAGTTTTCAAAAGAATGGAAAAATATACATTATTGTTAATATATTTGATAAATTTATCATTTAATATATTTATTTTCTGAATTTAATTAGAAAAAAGGTAAACTTTCATTTCACTTTACCTCATTAAACTCAGAAAAAACTGTTTCTCTATTACAATATTTCCTAAGATCAATCAAAGTCATGTATAATAGCGATATGTCCACCTTATGAGAAGGATGTTTATTTATACACTCATTACTTGGCCGGGGCTACATTACAGCAAATTACTGCATCAGTGCAGCCTGGCATGGAAATTATCAGCTTGTGGCACTACAGAGGTGTTACTGAGACCCAGGTTGCTTCGATAATGGTCTTCAGCTTGTCTGGAATTTGGGGTCAAGTCTTTCTCACCTTTTTCCTGGCGAATACCCCACAGACTCTCTGAGGCTCACATCAGATGAGTTGGCTGGCCAGTCAAGCACAGCAATAACGCGGTCAGCAAACCATTTGGTCGTAGTTTTGGCACTGTGGGCAAGTGCTAAGTCCTGCTGGAAAACGAAATTGGCATCTCCATAAAGCATTACAGCAGATGGAAGCATAAAGTGCTCTGAATCTTCTTGTAGACAACTGTATTGACTTTGGATTTGACAAAACACAGTGGACTGACCACCACCAACCTCAACAGATGACCTGGCACTTCAATTCCTTGCAGACTGCAAAAACTTCACGCTGGACTTAAAACACCTTGGATTGAGTGTCTGTACAGACTGCAGTACCTTGATTTCCAAAGTAAATGCAAAGTTTCCTTTCATCTGAAACAGGCTTTGAAACACAGAGCAACAATCACAATTTTCTTATCCCAGGTAAGACACTTCTGATATTGTCTCAGTCCCAGGAGACAGCTGATCTTGGAAACGCAACAGTTAGGAATGCAACAGTTGTAGGCACCTTCCTGAAGATTTCTCTGAATGGACCTTTCCAATTTTCAAATGGAAAGGTCCAATTTTAAAAATATTCCTATAATGATCGTAGAATACCAGGATTATAACCATCTATATAGCGTTTGGGAATTATGTTTATGATATTCAAATCCTTTCAATTTATGTATATCACGTGTAATAGCTGATCTCAAAACAAACTGTGACAGCACATGTAGGCGCTGAAATTACATGCATGTAACGTGTATGTTGTCGTTGTTTGTTAATACATTTTGCTAGAAAACTTTTGACTCCAGTGGCACTTTGGGGTAACTGCAATGTGTTTTTATGCATACCTCTAAATATAAGTGTTAGTCAAACAGTGATGCTAATAGTGCCTGTCATTGAGTACTTTGTCTTATACAATCAATATTTAGCTTACAAATAAAGAGACATATACTTATTTATTATTCTTCTGTTTGGTGTTTGTGAATAGTCATTTTTGTCATCTGACTATATACAGTAAGATAATGAGGATAAAAAGAATAACATGATAAACTAACATAGATGTCTGTCTTTTAATACATGAGGGAAGCCAACAAGCACAATAGCCCTTCAGAAAGTGCCCATAGAGCACGTTTTTGCAAGTAATAATAAAGTTATCAGTTATCGTTAGGATTAAGCCTTACTATAATTCTCAACAAAAGGCAAGTGTACTCAATTCAGCAAATCCTGATGACCTCTTAAACGTTTTGAAATTGATGAACTACATCATCAGCACTTGTACATGATGCTTTTAATCTGTAATGTTCACCTGTTTGATTGGACTGTTTGATTATTGATATTGAAACAGGTTTTAATCAGGCTGGCACAGTTGCTGTTGGGTTAGTTCTTAGTGGCACTGCAGGATGTGACAATTAAAAGCTACACTTTGGCTATTAGCAACGGCTCATGGTCAAAGTAGCCATTCATTTTACCTGAGTCCTTGAATCTCTCCCTTCCTAATTATCTCCCTCCATCTATTTTCTTACCACGTTAATTTCACCTTCTCCAGAGCTGGTGGTAGCAGCAGCAGCCTCTCGTGACTGTGACGCCTGGTTACTAGTTGTTGCTGGTGTTACTGTTCACGGTGCAGCAGCCTCGACAACTAACATGCGGGTTAATTTGACACATTTTGTTGCATCTATTTTTAGTTTCTTTTCATTGTTTTCTCTCAGCTTTCCAGCTCCACATTCTCGCCACTTCTTCCACACAAAACTTTTTCTACAAGGTGCGAAGGTAGGGGAGGGGCCGGTCGTGTTAAGAGATTTGATTGGGCAATCTGGTGTAAATCCATCGGCCCATAAGTGCATACCGAGTATGCCAGATTACCAGTCCTGCTCTGATGTTCACTAATTAGGAAATGGGCTGGTACCTCTATATAGCCCCTTTCCAGTCTTAATAAACACTCTAAGTGCTTTGAACTACCAGACACATTTACACAATACAGTGCTTTTTGCATCTGTCTATCAGCCACACACTAATGCTTCAATGGATGCATCAGAAGCAATATAGGGTTCAGCATTTTGCCCAAGGACACTTAGACATATGCACCGGAGAAGCCGAACCACCAACCTTCCAATCTGTACAGAACGTATCCTACGTCCTAAACTACTAATTCTACTGTAAAAACAAATAAACAAACTACAGTCTAGAATAAAAAAACAAATGGGATTTAATTTGGAATTGCAAAAACCTTCTTGATTGCACACGTTTAATCTCTCTTAATAATATCCTTAAGAGCAACATGCTTCCATGCACCACTACTCAGCATTCAATTATTTGTCAGCATGAGTTCCTCATTGTCGAAGTTTACCAAAGTTTGTACAATGCAGCATTATGGGTGTGAAGGATATCACTGTCAGTTAAAAATATACTTTGCAGATTTGACTCCATTAGCCACATAACTACAGTAATTGGGCCATATTCAACAGCAACCCAGGCACAAAACCCTTACAGGTGCTAAATTTATCGGGACTGTAATGATTTCATATCTACCTCCTTGTTGGAAGCCATGGGTTGAATCTTCCTCCTAGCTGCCCAGAAGACTATTACTGCATGCTAGATTGACAACTTACTAATGGCTGATCTCTATGGCTTAGGCCACAGAAATGTTTCTACCCTGGTGTTAGTACACGCTGTTGCGGAAGCCTGTCACACTGTACCCAGACCTCTCCCTGCCAGTGCTATGAAGGAGAAGACAGATGTCCAAATAGCCAGCAGGTCCATCAGTCATGAGTTTGTGTGTGTTTTTTTTTTTTCTTTTCTCGCAGGGCCCAGAAAGGGGGGTCAAATTGGAGAAACACAGATGAATGAAGATGACACCATTCGAGCCTTACTGCTACTATAATGAAAAACATACTCGGGTTTGTGAAGCTTTCTAGATAATAAGACAGCCAGATGGATTCACACACAACAGCAACAACTTTTAATACTTTTACTTACATGAAAACTGATGTAAAAATCTGTATAAGAATGCTTGTTTGTTAATAGAACAGCACTTTAACTTCACCCAAACACAACAATTAAATTTATTTAGTAACTGCAAAAGAAAGAAAATATCAAGAAATACAAGTACAGATTGGTGACTTTAGTAGGGTGTAGCCCAGCTTTGTATGGAACAAACTGGACATAAAGAATTGATTACTGGCCAATAAAAATGAAAGAAAAAAGAATGCTAACGTAATACTACAGCCTTGTGTTTCAATGTAAAGCCTGGCAAATGCCACACTAAATACATTCTGTTACAGAAAAAAAATCAGCAGGGACACATATGTGTTGTGTTGTACTTTATAGCTATATGCAAACATGATTTGGAACTGATGGCACTTCAGTGTTAGACATCCTTCTGTGGTATGAGGCATCACTAACACAGACGCGTGGTATTTCATTTCAATTTCAGTTTGTCCTTGTGATCCATACAATTAGAAAAATGTTTCACAGAGATCCAAACTAATTGACATTAAGCTTCACTCTAATGGCAGTGTATTGCTTCAAATCAACATTGGTGACACAGTCATCAGTTGAGCGTGAGTGTGCTGTAGAAGGCTCTTCGACGCTGGAGAACTTTAAACAATTTGCTTATAGACTGACTACCTTTTACAGGAACGAAGCTGTATGAACTAAAAGCTACTGTAATAAGTTTATTTTCCTATGCAGTGTTTAATGTTAAATTGCAAATCAAAGAACAATATATTTTCATCCAAAGGGACATCTATTTAAAACCTGCTGTGACAATTTGAAGAAAGTTTTAACTTAGTTGCAAAGACCTTGAATGAGGCATAAAATATAGTAAGAGTGCTGTTACAGGTTATCTCACCACATGTGGCAATGTTGCAACCCGTATGTGGGTGGCTGCTCAGCATGCACTTACCATACATATAATTGCCCATCTGGCACAAAAGCAAAGGACTGAGCACAGTGTGGGTGCTCGCCACCTTAGGGTGTTGCAGATAATTAAATGAAAATTTTAAGGGCTTCTTTGAAGATGTATTTTTGAATGTCTGTCAGAATCTTAACGGTTAAAAAAAAGTACATGGTTGCTCAGTTTCTTGTCACCTTAAAGTTATCACTTGGTCGTGCCATCGCTAATTCCAGTCAGTTTCCGCAGTACATGGTTTCTGTCACTAATTAGCAAAGGAAAAGGGTAAAAATGGTATTCATTTTACCAGCTCAGCAGAGTGGTTAGCATGCGGAAGATTGCATTTAGATCAAAAGGGAGTAATTTTATGGGGTTAGTAGGATGAGACAAGTTCACTAAATTGTTCATTTAAATTCACTGAATTTCCCCTGATGTGCAGCAACAGCAAGAATTATGTAAATAAAATGAATTTTGTATGATAGAAAATACTGCTGTAAAAATTTTGTTAATGTTTTAATCAAGATGAGCAGGAATAAAAGTAATATTTGTCAGCAGACATCTAGCACTGTTATAACACTGCAACAGCACTAGATAGTCTTAAATGTAATTTAATGCATTTCAAATGTAATTTTCACGTGACCGTAATCTTCAGACAATAATGTTTTACATGTCTGGATGTTTGATGTTTTGTATTTAAAAACAGACACTAAAAAGTTTATCATAGGGAAACTTCAGTACAAATGTGGTCCATTTTAAAAATCAAACTCCTTCAAATTGCTGACTACAGGGAGTTCTCTGCTCTTATTG
>VUQG01020871.1:25017-38692 GCA_015106755.1 Etia nguti | reverse complement strand
TTTGCTACTTACAGTGTCCTTCAGCATGTGTCAGTTTTCAAGTTCAACAAGTAAACTTCCTGAAAGCTTCTCTCAAGGAGGCCAGAGAGCCTCCTCATTTTCAGCAGAGCCCAAGCAGAAGTAAGGTCTGTACCTGAGCTGAAGCTAAGGCAGCATTTTGACTTGAGTTTTTATCCCAACATTGACACCAGCATGTCTATGTTTCAGAGGGGAGTTAAAACTGCTGACTCACTCCCAGTGCGCTGGTTGTTGTTCTCCCTTACAGATGTGACCGTTAATAGGCCTGCATCCATAATCATTAGTGTGTCTCAGTGCACAGGTACCCGATGGGCCCCATGCGTCTGCCATTTGGTCTCGGTTCACTGTGCTTGCCTGCAGATGTGAGCGAGACACACACCTGCTCAGGGGCTCTCAAACAGACCGGCGCCATCCGTCACAGCTCACGCTACACTCGCTCTGTCGGAACAAGGCCTTGGTTCCGGTCCAATGGCCCTCAGACTGTAGGTCAGTGGCCGTCTCTCGTGATGAACCCACACTACCATGAATCATATTCTCTCGTCCCTTTATACCCACTCCACTCCATCCAACCCAGCCCTCATCGCCCCTGTTCATGGTTCGCTCTTTTCTCAAACAAGCACTCAAGCGCACTGTGATCGCCCAGGTGAGCCAGGTAAAGACAGCACCTTAAAGAGAGACATAAACTAATGATCATGTTTTCCCACATCATGCACTCTCTCTGCCCATAAGCCACTGTGCGCTCAATATAAAAAAAAGAAAGATGGGGGGGGGGGAGAAAAAAAAAAACTTTCGTGTGGGTCTTTCACGGGCATCAGGCCACGCTTCACACTACATTTGTTGATGTGTGCATGCATGTGCACGTCTCATGCCAGCCCGCCTCCCATCAAGTCCTAATGAGGCCAGCTGGCTCTGTGCTTGGACCAAACCAAACTGGAGAGACGGCACAGTCCTGGCTCTCTCCGCCTTGTACACCCCTCCTCCCAGAAGCCTCACGCCCACCCTCCCTCTCCTCCAGATATCTTGGAGAACCATGGACGGCTGAGCACACAAGGCAGATTTGGAAATGGCCAGTGTGTTTGTTAAAATCGACGATGTCTCCCAGATCCCTTGGCCAGGGCCTGAATTAGAAAGTCCACGGCTGCAACCCCAGACCTGCTTCCCTGGTTGCTTACCACTACACAGTTTTCTGCATCTACAACAGCAGTGATGTTGAGGTCTGCTGTGGAAAAGCGGAAAGGAGGAGATACCCTGAGGCATAGTCAAGGGAATATTCTACCTGACTATGGAAACAGAAACAGCCAATGTTACATATACCTACAGTAACTACAATAAAAACCCAGACAGATAAAACAGATCCTAGACAACATGTCATAATGTACTTTTTTAAGAAGCTAAAAAAATAAAAATCCAACAGCCACAGATATAATTTCAAGTTTAGGGTTTGTAATTTCTTAGCTGCTGTCTTTTTAAATATTTTTTTTTATATGCATTTTTATCTTATTATTGAGAAGAGCATTTGTTATTGGACTACAGCACTTAACTTCACCGCAGACTAATTAGAGCCATTTTACAACTATTATTGTTGATAAGGGCCAAAGAGGTCTGCAGAGAGACTTGCATTGTCCAGGCTATTTCTTGGCATGCAGTTATGTCCATGTGGGTGAGTAATTCTAGCTCCCTTGCAATGTCTCCTTGACAACTAACAATAATACACCTCCTCTTAATAGCGCAAGAAATCACACACAAGATGTGTACAGGCACACTTGGAATCTGTGTATCTGCTGTGTATGTGTATATGTGCATGCATTGGTCACACATACATAATGCACCTTTACATACACGCAAAAAAACACCTTCATGCAGTCAGACCTTAGATCGTGTTCATGACAGTGTGAAGACAGCAGCCTACATGTGAGTTTTTTTGCCCAGGAAGAGAGACTGGACCAGGGGGAACACCTTAACAGGTAGCCCTGGGGTGCTTAACAGAGTTCGGGCAGCCAGGGGGAGAGAGTGGCTCTGGGAAGCCGTACCACCACTATCCTCTCTGTCCACTGATTATGAAGCAGGTCCCAGACGGGTGCCTTTAGGAACCCCCCAGGCTACTCACAGCCTCCTTCTCCTCTGTTACAGGATCTGTCGCTGGGGGATTCGACTGAAGTGTGAAGAGGGGTGTATGCAGGAGACATGCTGAGAATTCTAAATAGGTACGTGCTGATTTCATTTATCTCTGTGTAAAGTTTTGTTCTGGTTACAGATTTGATGGGGAAAAAAATTACATTGTTCACCTTCTGTGTGGGATTGATTTCAGATCATTTTTCATTTCACTTGTGTATTCCCCAGGTGTAACTCTGCATGTCTCAGCTGTTGATATAGTCAAACTCCAAACCAAAAATGTCTTGTGTAAGTGCTACAAAAGCTGTGAGGGAAAGGTCTCAACACTTGGGCTCAGCTATAACCCTGTCTTGAGTTATGATGACGTCCCAAGTTTGCAAAAGCCCTCTGGCTTCAACTATCTCTGATGTGTGTGCGTGTGCATGTATGTGTGTGTGTGTGTAAAACTCCTTGCAAAGTCCAAAAAAGAAAGAAAAAAATCATAACTAATGAGCCCATTTAGCGCCCAGCACCTGACTTTGGCCCGTGATCTCCGGGAGACATTAGAGGCAATTTGCCATCGACTTCAGGGCTCTTGTCCCAAACGTTATCAATGAGCTTGTCAGGTAGAGACCTAACCTCCCTTTGTTTCCTCCCACACCCCCCTCTCTGCTCCAGTCCCCCAGCCAGCTCCCCGGGCCCCCGAAGAGGAACCAGCGGCATGATGTCACACACCTGTTTGGCTGGAGGCTGCGGCCCGGCGATGCTTGCAGCCGTGGGTGTCGCGCTGGCACCCCTCGGCCTCCCCCAACCCCACCTCACCCCACCCTTGTCGCTGCCTGCTACGCCCCGTGGATGTGTCAAAATGGCAGATGATGGTTGGGGTGTGTGCAGCTGCTTGGGAAGAGGAGTGCCAAGGGCGCTCATTTCCTGCGGTGAGTTTTAATTTGCTCTACCCGCGTCTTCTGAAGAACCCTACCCCCACCACACGCACACACACACATACACACACACACATACACACACACACACATGCACACACATTCATCTATTCCTATAAACTTACCTCATGTTACACACACTTGCAATAAACACACATACTGTATACAAGTCTGCCACCACCCAACGGGGCAAAAGCCCCACATGCCCAAATAGAGGTGAGTGCAGAGGAGGGGGATAACAGGATGGTGCCAGACTATAGTTTTGGAGGCACACTTTTCTTGAAACTTGCTCAGATGATCAAACCGGTGCCTGTACAAATCACTTTTCAGAGGCGTTCAGCTGGATAAAAAGAGACAAGTCACAAAACCTGCGGATAGAATATGCGGCTAGCATTGCTACGCTATGCGAAGGGTCTGTGTCTCTTGACATCTGCTGTGCAGTTGTCACTGGTAACTTAAATCCCCATTGATCAGACAGCTAGAGTGAATTTGTGTTGCTGTTTTTTTCTAACTCCCACTTTGCCAACAAACCCATTTTCACACGGGGCACACGCATATACCTGACAGTTACACCCAAACAAGCCTTGCTGTTTACTTGAGAACAAACACATAGACGCCAACCAGCAAATCTATTCTCAATACACACATCACCCTAGACGTAAAGAGATTCAATTTTCGCCTACCGGGAGTGTTTCCATTTTTTTTATGCAACAATTTTTTTCTTTCTCTCCTGTGTCAAGACAGCTGCCTTTGATGTTAGCATCTAATATACAGGGCTAAAAAACTATAGTTTGCTGTGAGCTGACAGATAAAACAGTGCAAGACGCCATTACCCCGCAAAGCGGAATAATGAGGAGACCTGAACACACAGAAGACAGGAGCCCAGTTGAATTACCGTGGTCTCTCATCCAAGGTGGGAGCTTTTTGACAGCTTTCCAGGCAGCACAACACATTACCATACTGACGCTGCTCTGTAGTGCCAAAGAAAAGCTTTGATGAAAACATAACTGGGAAACTGGGAAATCTTTATATGTGTGTGAGTGCATTTGTGTGTGTAAAAGCACATGCATGCATGCGCGTGCCTCTGTCTGTGTTTGTGTGCGTGCGCACGCGCGCGTGCTCTGCTCAGGCATGTCTATGCATTCATGTGCCATTCAGTGAGTGCGATTGTGCATGTCTGTGAGTGCCTGTGTGTGCGTAACAACAAAGACAGGACAACAATGGGAAACCAAGCAGTGTCAAGCTGCAACTTTATGTTCTCTAATTACTAAGTGGATACTGTATTCTTGAGTGTGTTCCTATTGGCTGAGATACAAGGGCCTCTTTTTTGATTTATATTCATGTTGATGATTCAGTTGAATTATCAAAGTATCAAACCCATCTGACAATATGTCTAAAAGAAATTCTTCAAGTGGAGCGTAATGCTGCCAAATTTATTCTGCCATTTCATTAATGTGGTTAGCTAGTTAGTTATCCATATTCTAACAGAGTAGGCTTGATGTTAGATCTTTGGCAAGGACACCCTGTACTGAGTTTTGGCACGGTACTGTGCCGCAGTATGCTGCTGACTCTGGGTCTTAACGACAGGCTAAACGAAGCGGGCGTTACGGCCCCCTGGATAGGTCATTACTCGTCCGTGGCCAAGAGCTAAACTGGAGCAGGGCTTTTTAAAGAGGGGAGCAGGTGTGTTTCACCATAGGGGCTGGAGCCGGCCCAAGACCAAACAGCCTTAACGGTCTTTATCTCCTTCATAATGAGGCCACGCTCTCCACACATCCGAACTCTGCCCACATGGGCTAATGCTGGAGGTATGGAGACCCAGCCCTCCCCCCGGTTAAATGGTGACACTTTCAAAATGACCCATGCCCCAAGCAATAGAGGAACAGTGGCATGTCATGAATGTCTATGGACAGAAAATGATAGGGGACTATGCCATTTAATGTGAGTTTTTTTTTTTTAAAGAATTTAACAAAGTTAATTAACAAAAAAAATACCTCTACAGAGGAAGAAATTAACTTTTAGTACACAAATGACATGCTGACCTTTTCCTGTTTAAAGTGCTTAAATAACTGTAAACTGGGTTTCTCTGCATTTGTGTATGTGTGTGAGTCATCGGGTGTGTGTTTGTATGTGTGAGTAGCAGCGTACGTGAGTGTGTCTGAGTGGTATTGTCCCTCTCCTCTTTCACCTGTCTGAGTAGGTTCTCTAGTATGGTCCCTGTGCTCCCCACAGTCTTCTCAGCCCTGTCAGCCGAGTTGAACTTGATCAACATCAAACGGCATAGCATTCAAAAGTATTAGTGTTCTCTGTTGATGGGCCCACTTGCTATCACAAATCAGTCCCTGAGCTACTTCATTATTTATCTCTAATTCATCAGTGTTTTCTCCTTGCACACGGGCAGTAATGCATACACATACTGAATGTGAGCGCACACATACACACACACGCAGGACCCACACTGCACATCAGCACATTAATCTCTGCTTACCTTCAACTGTGCTTTTGTTTTTGTGATACACGATGTCATCATGATTTAGCTACAAAAAAATAATCATTTTTTTTCTCTCATTGTTTTTCCTTCTACCTTTTCCTCAGGTTAGTGCAAAGCAAAAATATTCCTGAGGAGTGATTAGGCTCATGCTTGTACTTTCAAAATGCTGATTATTGCAGGGACCCGACAGGCCTTGTGTTTTTCTCCAAGCATTCTGGGGATGTGAGTCCGAAGGTAGCCCCATGGTGCCGTGACCCCTGACCTAGCGTGGGCGATCCCACCAGATGTGGAGTGTGTGCTGGGACAGTGGCGAGGGGCAGCTCGGTCTCACGCGGGGAGGCCCTGTCTCCCCAAACTGCCACAGAGAGCATGGCCAGAGGGGTTCTGTCAGCACCGTTATCAATCATACTCCCTCCCTGTCTCTCTTTCTTTTTCTCTACCACTTTTCCTCTCTCTCACTCTCTCTTTCACACTGTTTCCTTTTTGCACTGTCTCTCACTTTACCTCATTCTCTGTATTTCCCTGTTCTGCTCTCTGCTTTTGTTTTTCTCTCACTTTTTCTCTTAGCTCTCTCAGATATCCTCTTTTCCACTTAGACAACCAGCTCTTTCGTTTTCAGTCACATTCTGTACGTGCCTTCAGCTTCCCCCCCCTCCCTCACATATACACACTTTAACCTTCCTAGTGTGACTTTTTTTTTTCTTCTTTGCTCTCTAATCTGTTTCACCCCTACCATGCTCCAGTCTTAGTACAAACTTTTAGTTGAATAAAAAAAATGTTAAATACTTGTCCTTTAAATTGACAAAGCAGATGCTCTGGAAGGACGTGATACGTTGTTCCAACTTCAGCAGGAATAAATAGACCGTGATTTATCATGCCCAGGGAATAAAGTGAAGAAGAAATGGAGAAGTGGACAAAAGACCAAATAAAAAGGACTAAAATAAGCATGAGAAAAAAATATAAAGGGCACGTAGAGGAAACGTTCACTTAGCTTAAGTTCGAAAAGAACTTAATTTTTAAGATTCTTGATGCTGTGTAATGGGAGCTGGAGGCAGGGGTTAAGGTTTGAGGAATGGATGCCAGTTCTCCCTGCCATCCGGTGTGAGGTGTTCTCTGACACATGGCACTTTGAAGGCCTCAGTCCCTCCTATCGCTGCTATCCTTTACATCTGCAATCAGGGCAAATGGGTTACAGCCAGCACAACAGACAACAACTAAATAAACAACATACCTGGGGTGGATCCCCTCCAATTCTGGACTGCCAGTCTGGCTTTGGTGCATTTTTAAAACATCACTAGGTAATTGAACTCGAATGTTCACACTGACACATTTGCATGGGGTAAAGGGGGGTTGGTGTAAGCAATGGAGCAGCTGGTACGCACCAGTACGACTCCGGCTCAACCAGTCCTTCTGACTTCATATGTAGCACTTAATTGGTTCCCAAGGCAAGAATGAAATATTTAGCTCGCACGTCCTTTAAAATGCGATTGATTTTGATCTGACAGCTGTGCCTGTCCCGCGCAAGGGAGTGAGAGAGAGAGAGTAAGAAAGAGAGAGAGAGAGAGGAAAGGAGAGGGTGAGGGCTGTCTGGGCTCGTTGCCTGAGAATAACGCGACAACACCCACTCACCCGTACACAAACACCAGTATATGACCACTGAATGTAAAGGATCACTCATGGATGCCATATGCTTTCAACTCAAGCCTCTTTTTAACACACACACCCCTCACCCCCACCGTTTAACCTTTAAGATACAGCAACCTTCAAGCTTTGGACGATCATGAGTAGAAGCTGCTTTTTTTTCTTTTTTTTTAATCTCTGCATGTTCAAAGCACGGCTGCAGTATATAAAATGCACACTCTCTCCTGCATCATAAAAAATAATTAAATGAGGTTGTTTTTTTAAATGTATTTATTTATTTTTAGTTTAAATGGTTCTGCAAAATATTGCACGCTACACGAAAACTCAAAATTTTAAATAGAGCTTTAACACACTTGATTACACTTAGTAGTAACCTTCTATGTGTAGGTACATCTTTTACTCAGAAGTAATACTCTTACCAGACTGAGGCAGATATCCAATCAAATTGGATTAATGTCACTAATTATATGGCAGAACTGAACGATGCAAGGCGCTGGTGTGGTCACGCCATAACATGATAGAAATGCATTAAATGGAAACCTGCATGGGATCCATGGCTGGGAACCTCCCCCCTGTCAAATTGACTAAGCTGCAAATTACGTACAAACGGATATATCCTTTATATAACAGCAGTGATTTTCTCCACTTTATCCTACCTGTCAAGCTCAGAACATCACAGGCTAATTCTTTATTAAGTGAAAGGGCATCGGGGACCAGATGATCCAATTTAAGTACATTGGGCAGAATAGAAGACTAATTAAAACCCATATTTTTACATTATTAATTTTGGAACTTCACTTTTAATGAATGTGAAATGACAGGCCTTCCATTTATACACACATACTCTTTGGGCTGCTCAACAAGGGAATAAGAGTTACGGGTATACTGGAGGGGCTAAGAAGAATTTTTAAGCATCCATGACAGACTTAATATCAAAGTTTAGACAAAGGTGTGCATAGCTAACTTCTGCATCATAAACATGGTTTTTAATTGAGTGTATAGGTTTAGTGCCTTTTTTTTATTTTGGTCTGCTGTGAAGCTTGAGACAAAAAGTAATCAGGACGTCTGTTGCCGGGGGTGCAACCTTGTCATTTAGCCCTCATTCCTCCTCTCAGTACCTGGAGAAAGAAAGAAAGAAAGAAAAAGAGAGGCACCTACATCCCATTTAATAATGTGCCCCATTTCCAGTCACCTCTGCTCAAAGCAGTCCACTTTTTTAGCAGCGTCACCCTTAATTGTCCATCATGCCCTCTAATCAGAACATGACCCTGTTTTAGTGTTCACTTAATTATTATAGGGACTAGTATCGCGAAGCTTCTTCCATCCGAGGTTTTTTGCATGGTCTCCATTAGATTCATGCTTAAACATTAAAGACATCTTGTTCCCCACACTAGATTAAAAAAAAAAAATCATTTGCAATGCATATTACATGTTGAAAAAGCAGCTAATGTGAATGAGAAGCTGCTGTGTGAAAAAAAAAATGAAAATGGGGAAGGTGGATCTTGTGTTTACCCTTCATAAAAACATTTCTTTCTATTCACATTTCATTCCCCACAGGCTAACACATCCTCACTTCCACAAATAGGCACAAGTCAAAGGGCAGTGAGTTTGTAAAATTGAGTCAAATATACAAAACAGCAGTATTTAATGGCGTTTCTTTTTTCACATCAAGTGACCCCTGCATGGAAACCGATCTTTTTTTTTTCCTCCGGTTTCAGGAAACTCTTGGAAGGCAAAAGCAACATCCTGAGTTGGTGAGGAGACAGGAGAGGTGCTGACATGCCGACAGGCAGGGGATCCTGGGAAAAGCCACAGACAGGAAGAGCCTGACTGACTTTGACCCCTGAGGTCAAGGCTGGGGGCTCGGCAACTGAAAGATGTTTCCAAGCCACACTCAGACTATCATAGAGTTTTACAGGAAATAGCTTAGAAATACTGTACGCTGTGAAATGTGGGAGATCTTTTTATTGCTTGCTCTTTTGTTTTGCTCTCTGTGATATAAAATGCATTTTGGCCCTGAGCTATATTTGACTTATTTGTTTGAGGGCTACCGTATGTAATTGACTTGAGCTCTAGTCTATTTGTCTTCTCTATAATGTGAAAAACGATATATATATATATATATACACACATATAAAATATATCTAGGTTTTTTTGTCTGTGGCTAATAGCAGTGACTAATAGAATTACAGCTAATGGGGAATGTGGAGGTTTGTGTGACAGAATTCAGGCTGGGATAAAAGCTTAGTGTTACTACAGTGCTCCAGTTTCTGACATGTGTTTTGAATATAGAGAAGTTTCTCTACTTTTTAGGCTTTGTGCCGTGGGTCCCCAAAGACCCTTTACAGTTAAATCAAATTGGGTGAAAGAAGATTGTCCTTTTCTCAGTTTCACAGAAGCACCCATAAATCAAGGCATCCATCGTTTGTCACACCTCTGTCTCCCAGCTCGTTGCTCAGGCCCACCGCGTTCAACTCTGAGTTTTTACGGCACAAATGTATCCATCAACCCCACCGAGTGGCCGCCAGCCGCCAAGCCGCCTCAGCGATCGATGGGTCCGATGTACCCTCCCTCTCGGCCTATGTGGAGCTCTCGCTGCGTGGGAAGGGGTAAGAGGAACCTCATTTTAGCTGGTTTTAGCCTCGGGCCACTACTGTGATTTTACCCCATGCTCCTGGCCTGACGTCATTAAAGATGCATGATGATGGATACCGTGAAGTCAACCTCTCCGAGGGGGTTTTGAGGTGGAAGAAAAAAAAACCTTGCTTGTTTTTCAGATCACACTAAGAATAAATCAAGACTGTTTAAATGTAGAGGTTGCAACTGGATGCATGTGACTAATCTTTCAATGCACATCAGAGGAGAGAGTAGTAAGGTATTTAATGGTGAGGCATGTTTTGACCAGTTGGTGGTGCTCCTGTCACAGTAAATTCACAAGCTTGGATATCTCTTTGACTCGCATAAATACACTCTCGGCAGTTTCCAAACCGCGATGGAAACACAAAACACAATGATGCAAATTTAGATTTTTAGAGCAAGACATGTTTGAGAAATTGTTTTTCCTTTCTCCTCTTTTGCAATAGAAACTTGTATTTGCTGTTGCTAATTTTAGAAGTCTTTCACACCCACTTTTCATTAGCCGATACACGTTTTCCCCTCCCACTGCATGTACATGTTTAAGATGATGGAACATATTCATGAAGTCCCACTACAGTGCATTTTGCAAAATTAAGAAAAAGTGAATGTATGTATGCTCAGCATTTTCAGATTTGGAATTTCAGTACAGTATTAACATGTTTTTAATGGTCAATGTCCCTCCATATGCACCAAAGATCCCCGTGTGCCTAATCTTGAATTTGCTACTTGATGTATGTGAGCTCATGGCAACAGTGTGTATGTGTGTGTCATTTCTTGTGAAGAATCAGTGGGTCTCCAAAGGGAATGACAGGAGAGACATTTGACAGCTGTGCTCCTCGGGTTCAAAGGTCATGTCAAGTCCTGGATGAGTCTAAGGTAAAATGCTTCACAGGGCCCGTACCGGTCAATGGGTATCGTTTGCCTCAATAGCAAACAGGGTTGGAGGTAATGGGACCTCAGTCATGTGTCAGCGCCTGCAAGAAAAGTCAAATACCATGAGGCTGCGTTTATAGGCTCCCAAAACAAAAGAGAAAGTGAAAAGATTGAACTTTTAAACTCTCCAATTTATAGCTCAAAGGTGTCATATGCATGGCAAACTCTCCTGGTAGCATCTATTATCAGTCAACACCTCTCTCTTTCACTCAGCCTCTTCCCTCAATCTCTTCTCCTGCTTTCCCCTTTTACTTTCTCCGTCCCACCCTCCCCTCTCAGTGTTTCAGCTCTAACTGCAGTTTCTAGCATCTCCCTTAACCGGCACGGTCCATGCCGTCCCTGCTGGGGAGTAGAATCCAGCCCCTCACTGGAAGACCCTGAAATAAGGCCTTTATCAGCCAACCCCACACAGTATCAGGGGGCCCCCCGCTCCTCCAGCAGCCTCTGATGTGAAGGAGAGATGGACAGAGCTCTGTGGTCCTCTGGTCGAGCACCAGAACAGGATTCAGCCCATTGTACCATTCAAATTAAGCAGGCATCAAAAGGGAAGAGGAAGCTGTTGTTGATGTATTGTCTCGTGTTATTTTAACCGGCTTAACTCAAGCCTCTTCATGGTGGAGTGTTGTGGCGCTGGATGCCGATGATGATAAGTGGTGGATTCTCTGTTAAGACTGCTAAGCTGCTGTGCTGGCTGAACGGGGGGCTCTGGCTCCGTCGGCTGTCGTAGCCGATTTTGGCTGTGGTTGAACCATTTCAATAGGTTACCATGGATTTATCCACTCAAAACCGCTGACTTGGCTGTCCATGTTCAGCCTCTTCATGTCACCAGTGGGACCTCTGTTTATTTCATAACGCTGACATTTTTTTTGAGAAGATTTGATGAAAAATTAAAGTTCAACACAACAACACACAAAGAGAAACTTTTTCGTCAGTTGCACAGTTTTAACAGCACAACCTAAAACCGCCATTTTGATGTTTTCATGTTAACTTTTTTTTAACAAAATTAGTTAAAAACCTCTTTTTACGTTTTAAAAGATTGCACCACATCATTCAGAGTGCAATAAAAGCCAACAGCTGAATTCCTGGGCCTTCGAATTCAAAACAAACTCAGCCGTCTTTTTAATAATGACACCAATAACATGTAAATAGGTGCTATAAACATACATGTGAAAGGAAATATGTTTTCCATAGACTTAAATTGCGGCATTTTATTTGCTGGCCTGGTAAATAATCACCCTGTAACGACAGTTCAGTCAGCTCTGAGTACTCGTGAATAGCGCTCTCCATTCTCCACTGAAAGCTGTCTATTTAATTTCTCTCGTCTGTCCTCAGAGCAGTAGCTATTAAGTGCCTTCATATGTCAAGCCAGTGACACCTCCTCCATTCTCTTCAGCTTGTTTAAGCGTGCCCCTGTATTGTTGCCCGCCTTGCTTGACGTGTTAATAGCTTAATAACGTAATCTGGCAAATAATGACACCTCATCACAAAGACCGAGGCCAAATGTTTACAAGGGAAGCTGTAATGTATGATGACAGTAATCTGAATAAAAATGAATTTACTGGCATCGTCTCATTTGCAGTAAATTTTCACTTCTTCCGTGCACAACTGATGCTCCGCGGACACCTTTCTTTGCTCTCTAGCTGTCTCATTACCCTGCCTTTCAAGTGGTGGGAGAAAGGGAGAGACAGAGAGAAAAGAGATGGAGAAAGGGTGAGAGTGTGTGAGAGGGAGAAAGAGGGGGGGGAGGAGAAAGGGGTAAAGGAAGAAAGACGGAGAGGGCAAGGAGGAGATAGGCACTGATAGAGCTTGTTATTTTCAAAGCTATTTCCCTCTCTATTGTTTGCTGTGGAACAGGAATAAGGAAAAAAGGAGAAGTTCACACCGATTTCAAAAAATTCTCACTTCCTTTTTGACAGATGTGGTGTCAGCTTTGCTGTTTAATTAAAAGGAAATGGAGGTGATGATTGCAACACAGACGTGATCTGATATGATAATGTATTTACAATCATCAAGATGATCGTCATTAAGGATGTGTCAAGGACGAATTCATTGTGGGATTTGGGGTCCTGAGCTGTCAAGTGTATTTTTCTGAGGCAGTTGTGTGATTGTCAGGAGGATGCTGTGACTATGACAGTCACAATTAATAATTTGCTAAAAGAATGTGATTGAGTTTTATACACAGTTTTGTCGTGGCGATTTTCAGAGCCCAGAACATTTATACCAGCAGCGTGAGGGAGGAGAGAAAATAAAGGCCCAGGAAAGACGGAAACAAGAGATATATATATTTAAAAAAAAAAAAAAAAAAAAACACCCATGATGCAAACACTATGTGGAAATCTGTTATTCTATATCTTTGAATTATTTTATGCGCACCACGTTGAATTCTTCATAAGAGGTGCATATGGAAGGTTCATCAAAACAAATTGTTTGATTTTCACAATTACTACAACAATCACACCCTCCTTTCACTGCACCTGTTTGAAAATGAATAATTTGAAGTCATTTTAATTGCTTATGTGACAGCTAATCATCAAGGCATTAATTTATTTATCGAGCTTCATTTGAACTTCCTCCTTAGTGATAACATATCCAGCCTTACTCTCTAGAGTAACAAGATACTGATTAAACTGTAGCAACCTCCTTCAGTATTATGCAGATGCAGAGCAGTAAGCCCAGAGTGCCTGTAATAATAAGATGCATGATCCACACTGAGTCAAAATTAACCATGTATTGGTCATAGGAACGAAAGGCAGAAAAAACTACAACTTGTTGATTTTGTCATTAAACTTTAAACTCCGGGGAGGTCGGTCGGTATCTCTGTGGTTAGTAAAAATGTACGGGGTATAAAGATTTCAAATGTTCTTTTAATCACGATGCTATTTTTACTAGATAACCCCCCCCCCCCCCCCCACAAAAAAACACC
>VUQG01020871.1:0-24997 GCA_015106755.1 Etia nguti | reverse complement strand
ATCTGGGAACACTCTAAATGAAAAGACAAACTTGACAGTGTTAAGTTACGTGACAAAACACAAAAAGTGTGGAACATCTGCCCCGAACTCTCAGAGAAGCGGAGCATTAGCCTGAATGTTTCTAGCTGCTGGTGGCTCATCTGCAGTTGGTGGTGTGCCGGGATTGGTGCGATGGCAATGGGGAAATCAGCCACTGTTCTCTCTCTCTGGGTCCCAAGCATGGCCATTAACTGACTGCCAGCAGCTCTGGGAAGAGGAACAACAGATGCCAGCAACTGAAAAGCCTCCAGCTCTTCAGCTAAACCAATCCCAACTGAGTCGGGACGGGCCTCTGTAGATTTTTGGACATACAGCGAACAAATGTGGACATGAAAGGGGGAAGAGGAGGGCTGTTCTGGAGGTAAAGATTTGTTAACCCTCTTGAACTTGACAAGAGACAGGACCGAGGCACAGATTAGCCTCTCAAAGCTGGCTTTTGCAAAAGGTTGCTGCGAATATGCGAACATTGGTGTGAAGTGGCGCGCGTGTGTGTGTGTGTGTGTGCACATATGTTGGTGTGTTTTTGTGTGCCTGTGCATTTGTGTTTAAACAAGTTTGCCTGTTTGCAGATACTATATGCAGACATGTACAGTCATAATGACAGCCGCACATTAAACGGTATGTAATTACAGCGATGAAACCATTTAATTATGTTGTAATTACATTTTACTTCTCTGCCATTACCATATGTGTCGACAGCAAAGATTTCTTTTTCATTTGATGTCATTAGATATCATTGCAACTATTTGGCAGGGCTGTACCACAGCTTAACTTTCATTAATTCACAGAAAGAAGGAAAACACATCGACCCAAAAAAGTCCCCACATGTTTAAATGATTCCAAATACTTCTAAATGGAAATATCTAATGGGGCTAAACTATTAAGGCGCTAATGCTACCTTCGTGCACAGGGGTCACGGGCTTCAAAATCACATTACACTTTAAGCACAAAAAAAGACAAGAAAAGTCCAATGATTTTGACCACATCAAGCAACAAAGCAACAAGGGAATGAGGAAATGACAGGACAGTGAAGTAGGAAGAGGAGGTGGAGAGTGAGGTGGGGGAGCAAGAAAGCACAAAGCCTGGGTAAACACAGCTAGGTCTGCATCTGGAACCAACTAAAAAGATGCTTAATAATGCAGAGCCGTGCAGGCGGGCCCTGTGCAGCTGTTGTGTGCGCAGGACCATGAAAGACTCTCCATCTGACAGCTGGCTCCATCTAGCTGGCTCCATCACCCTCTCCGTCTCTTTCTCTCTCGCTCGCTCTCTCTCTTTTGCTTCCCTCTCTCCTCTGTGGTCCAGAATGGCAAGGAGACAGCAGATTAGGGATTAGCCAATCCCTGCCATCCTCATCTGTCCCATCTGCTTGCCAAGCAGCCAAGCTTCTGATTCCAGGGAGAGACGGGACATTACTGGGAGAAGTGGGGAGAAGGGGATGTGAGACAACAGAAGAGACAGCACGAGTGAATGGGGGAAAGTGTGGAGAACTGAGACGAGGCAGAAAAACACAGGTTGATGCTGAAGTGGGAGCAAAGCCGGACCAAAGAATGGGTGGGTGTCAGGCATGGGACGGCAAGACGAGAGTGGGATAGACAGGGACAACCTGCTATACAGCTGGGGAATAAAAAATTAGAGATTTGACCATTTCAATGAACTTCAGGCTACTTTAACAATTTAAGTCAATGCCACGATACATGCCGTGGCTCTGTAATCTCATAAAACATTCAAAGAACCTGCCACTCTGAATATTCAACAACTTTTCAATCACCCTATCTCAATCGGCGACTTTTTGCTACAAGCGGCACATGAACGTATATTACATTCTGTGAAGAGATTTCACCTGAACAAAGCTGGCAACCCTTTATAGTTGCTAAAAATACACCCTTGTATTTTGTCTCAGTATCAAAGAGACCACTTGTCTTTTTAATAATCTGCCAGCTCACATTTGGCAGACACCAGAAAGCACACTCAGAGAAATAATTGCTGTTATCTGTTAGAGTCAATAAAACCTCTACAATTGCACTATTTGAGATAAGAGTGCACTCCTTGCCATGTGTTCCCCCCTAAACGAAGTCCCGCTAAATGATTTAGATATACACTCACTAAGTATCTGCTTATACATTATGAGTGTAATAAGCTCCAGGCAATTGCAGGCTATTGGAAGCATCAGTCATTGAACTAAATTGCAAGGAAATAGACACACATGCAAATGCAGTTTTGGCTCAAAATCATTTAGATATCAATATTATGGTTTCTTTTCATTTTCTGAACGTTTCACGGTATTTCACATATTTATCTTTGGCAACAAGTTAATGTACTGTAAATGTATATCCTGTAAGTATTACAGTGTCAGATGCACATTAACGTAAATAGCAGAAGCATTATAGTTTTTGTTTAATATCATATGAATGGTTTGCATTTAAGGGACCAAGGTCTGCTCAGCAGCTGGGGAATTTTTTTTTTTTAAAGCTTGCTTTTTTTCTCTAGAAAGGCACCCGGTAGCTTAACAGGCCCTCAGCTCCAGTACCTGGTTCCCTCTGTGCACACCTTTAAATCACACCCAGGATAGTTGCCTTGTCAAAGCTCTCTCAGTAAGCCAGGCATCTGAGAAACATTAAAACACTTCCTCATGCAAGCCCGAGCCTCCCACAGGGCAACGAACAGGAGCAGAGCCTTTCTCTCAGGCCCAGTATCCGGGGAGGATACTGCTCAGTACCGTTTGGAAAGTCCCAGCTCGGACAGCGGTGGTTAATATTTTAATAGCCTACGGCTGAGGTAGTTATCATCCAAGTGTATTCTTGTTGGTGGATTTAAAAAACCCACTCTCGCTCCCTCTCTCTCTCTTTCTCACAGTTAAGAACCCGATTTGAGTTTTTAATTATTCTTTTTTGAATTCCCCAACCAGCTCTCCTCTGTTCTTTTTCATTTGTGCTGTGCAGTTTTTCCAAGACTCGTGCCCAGGGAATCCCTGACAGTGTCCTACTTAACTTTTCACTTTCTTTCCTGTGATTTGTTCTTTTTTTCAGTTTGAGGGACTATTACTGATCAATCCCCATCTCTCTAAACACCTGCATTTATATTGATCAGTCATCTGTTTTTCCTTCTTTTGAACTGAAGGGAAGACTTGTCAGTACAGGTAAAAGTGATCAAATCCCCTTATGAAGCCACAGCTCTGTACTGTGAAATCCTTTACTTGGGAACAATGTTTGCCCGCAAGTGCTACGCTTTGGAGTTAAATGAGCACCACAACAATTTTCACCATTGAACTGGTCTCCTAGCACAACTTTGGAACGACTTTGGTGTCTCCACAGTGTACGATAGTGTAGGTCTTTCATTTAAAACCAGAGGAAGGGAATCAAGACATGTGCACGCTTGTGTGTTACTGCCTACACTGGCATGTACATGAGCGTATTTGCATATGTTTGCATGTGAACATTTGTGTCCATGCAAATGTGGGTCTACAGGTCTTTTTCCATATACGTGTGTGCGTGTGTGGCTGCTCCGAGCCAGCCGTCAGCACAGCCTGCAGGGAAGGGGCCAGGGTTACGGCATCAGCTGCAAGCAGGAATGAGAATGGCTGAGAGTCAGACAGACACTGCCGTGGGTTATTATGTTTGAGTCAGACCAAGCACTCCTGGGAGCACCGAAAATATTGCTGTTACAGTTGTAACATTATCACAACAGAATAAATAAGAGCGGACCCGGGACACCCAAGGAAAGATTTAAAAAGGAATATATGCATGGGCCAAAACAGAAGTGGAATAATTAATTAAATAAATCTCATCACAGCACTCCTCTGCACACTTAATTGAAGTGCGCTAAACGCAGCGAGTGCTTTCAAAATTGAGAGGATGGGTCAATCCGAACCTCTGCACCTCCATAATGAAAGAGAAAAAGGAAGATAATAGCACACATAACCTCAAGCAATTAAAGGGCTCTAGAATGTGGTGAACAAGCTTTGCCCTCTTGGACACTGTTGACCCATGGTGCCCAACAAGGCCCCCTGGGAAATAAGCACTTATTAAAAATGGAGGAACAGCCACAATCCCACTGTGGCTGTAATATACTATAGAGTAATTTAATTCTACTTACATGTATCACTTCAGCTTCCGTGTAGAGAATGAAGCAATTCAGCATTTCATTTGACAAAATATGACCTGTCAAGAGACTGAATAATAACACTGTTAGATCAGATGTGCAGACTTGCAATCCAGTCTTGTGCGTGGTTCCAGAAAAAGGTCCTGCCATTCAGGAACATAGCATCTCGGCATAATTGTCATTTCCTCTGCTATCTCGAAACATGCATCGTCTTACAATAAAAAGCAATACGTAAAAAAAAATAAAATAAATAAATCTCATCTACTTAAGGGATTATTTTGAAAGTCTCTCTTTACCCTCCAACAGACTGATGAAACACACTTCCATGCTTGATTTGATCATTCTTCATAAAGGAGAGAGGGGGGAAAAAGTATACAGCGAAATCACAAGTCCTGGCATGGTTTTGGGAATATTGGTTGTACCCTTCTCAAGAGTCAGGAAAATCCCTTGGTATGGTTGCTCTTTCTTTGTGCTGTGTAGCTTCATCGCAAATAAACATACTGTCTGTTATTGTTTTCCCATAAGAACTTCAGAGTTTTAAAAGTATATTTTTTTTTTCTTTTGCTCTTCAAAATGAAATACAGGTCAGTGTCCTACATAAGTTTGCTGCAGTTTCGAAAACATTTCTGCATCATATTTTAAATGTGAGTTTGTGTTTTTGCTAAATTTGTCAAATTCACTATGAAGGATATCCATTTCTTTTTAAAATTATCATTATTATTTTAAATCGTTGCTTTATATAAATGATCATTATTGTAGATATATGTTTAAATGTGAGTGTGGAAAAACAGCTCTGAGACGCAACCATGAATAAAACAACTGCTTTAGGGGAACAATTTGGGATGTCTGATTTTCTCTGTGGGTGTTGAGATGAATAAAAAAGGGCCCTTCTTGAGCATGCATGTGTGGTTGTCTTTGGGAGAGCGGCCATGCCCTGTGGACAGATAAAGGAGTGATAGGACACCGGGGGATAGGGCAAGGACACGTGGCGGCCCGCCCCTGGTCATTGGTGACAAGAGCAGGGGGACGTTAAACACACACACTGGGCTGACTCCACACTTTGATTTAGCGTTTTTTGCCTAATGTTACAAAGGGGTTTACAGAGGCCCATTGGAGATGGGATCAGCAGATCTCACCGACTGTCGTCATAAAGAAGCCTGCGGAGGGCTCAAACCTCGGCCCACATGTGATGCACGAGCCAAGCGTGCGCGAGCGTGTGAGTGAGAGAAAGAGAGAGGAAAAGAGGGGTGGTCCATAGACCATAGAGAACAATACACAAAGGGCATTTAATGATTCCATATTGATGCTCTGTAAATGGCTTAATTTGTCTGAAGATGCACAGCAAAGGCAGTGCTGTGGTGAAAACTGTATTGACTCAAAACACATGATTTAATACATATTAATATTGGATGAATAACTCATTAATGGATGCATCAGACAAATCATAATACTGTGTCATAAATAGATTGAGGGCTTTTAAGAATTTATGGAATATTGGATTACTTTCCGGAAGATTACTGCGATACAGATCCAACTTGCAGTGATAAAAGTCTTACACCGTAGATGCAGGTAAATAATCTCGCCTTCTTTTTTTTTCTTTTTTTTTTTCCAGCTAGTTACTCTCACTGTGGGCTGGGAGCTGATCTCTGCTCCAGACACTTTCAAGTCTACTTAATGTAGCCTACATGGGCTTCACAGGCTGTTTCATGCTCTTATGGAAAACAGGCCTTTGAAATCCCTCAGCAGCCCAATCTTAATCTCATTTGTGAATATGAGCCGAGCCACGACAGGACCAGGAACATCCTCGTCTTCCTAAAGCACCGTTTCATTTGTCAGGAGATTTGGGGCGGTTGACACTAGAGGAGTGATTTAATTGATTTTAATCACACACCTGAGATAGGGATAGCGAGGGGGCTGCCCTTAACGATTATTCAGAGGGCCCATCCCGTGCTGTATCTGTGCTTTCAGCCCTCTGTTTGTTTTGATACATCAGCATTTTGATGGATAGGGCTTAGATTATGAACTTACAAAGCGGTCTGGAATTTTAAACATGACCTTGGACTTAATATGCCAATATGAGGAATAAAACCATTGTTTGTCAGAGGGAAGTGCATCCGAATCTCGCCCGCTTTGGTGAAAAAGCTTTTCCCAAGCAGCAGCATGCAATATGGATTTTCTATTTCCAAATGTTGCTGTCAGCTTCCTGACAACATTGACTTATTATCTGCAGTTGACTGTCTTCTCAATGTTTAACGGACACACACTGTGAAAATGTTCCACAGGCAATGCTCAACTTTGTACCACTTAAAGATGAATTTTTCCCTTTTGCCTCCTCAGGAAGTTGGAGCATACTCCCTTCCCCTGGCGTACCACAGTAATTTGTTATGAAAATCTAGACCAAAAGCAGAGGGGGAAAGCAGGACCACGTTGTTGCAACCCATTAGTTGGGAAAGCTGTTTGGTGAACATTATAATGCAAACCAACCCAAGAAAAAAAAGAGTGTAAGACAGCCTGGGGAGAGAGAGATTTAAATATGTAATAAACTAATATTTCATTTATTTCCCTCACATGGGAACCTGACCATTTAGCTGCAGCATAGTCAGATCAGAACCCTTCTCCTTTAATGAGTTAAGCCAGCAATTATACACATCTTGGAAAATATTTGAAAATGGATTTGGAGTAGCCATGGAAATGTTTCACTATACAAGTCGCTTTTAATATTGTTTGTTGCTACTGTCTTAAACATATCTATATAACTGCGATGGCTTTTTTTGTGTGTGTGTCAGATTGTCAATCGTGCTTTGACTTGAATTGAGAAAGTAAAATAAGAGTTATAAGGGTGTATTTTGCTGTGCAGTTTATGCCTTCTTTTGGCCCCATTCCTTCATTCACGGCATTTCTCTGAGCTTTGGTTTTCCCTGTTACAGAGGCACCTTGGAAGCCTGTGTGTGTTATTATGTGATTTTGCCCTGTCTTTTCAGCTCCGCGTAGAATACAATGGCATTCATTCTTGATGAGGTTGCTGTCACTTTTAATTTCTGCTAGTTCGGGTAAAATGAATGACAGTCAGCCTTGTAATAAATATAACATGCGCTGCATTAATTTTTCAGAGAACAAGAATGGGAGGCTCCCGTTACTAATTCCTTTTCAAATGTTTAGATTTATGGCTTTCTCAATGAGTGAATCTTTTTCAAACTTTGTGGCAGAAATATATTTCCATCTCATTAATGAGCAATTAAGGAAAAGGGGAGTATACAGCCAGAATCTCCATACTAAAGGACATGTCTTTGATGAATCTTCATGGTCTTCGCTTCTTGTGTGTGTGTGTGTGTGTGTGTGTGTCTGTGTGTGTGTGTGTGTGTGTGCATATTGTTGCACATGACTGACTCTACTAATTTTGTGTGTACGTCAAGTATTTTTAGCTATTTTTTTCTAATGCCAACACGTACATTACAATGGTTCTTGAGGAAAGTCTGCATATAAGTAATGCTTAAATACATGAGCCCATATAAATGTAATCTGCAGTGTGTGTGTGTGCGTGTGCCCGCGCGTGCATGCATTTCCACCTCCCCAGATAGATTCTAATTACTGTTGACTCTTATCCCTGAGTTTGCACTGTTCCTGCTGTCTGGATATCATCATTGACAGGTCTGCTCAACTAACCCTCAGACAGTCGGGGAAAGCCTCAGCATCACCTCAGCTTATAGCCACATCAGCAAAAAAAGGGAAAAAAAAGGGAAAAAATTTCAGGACATAATGGTGCTTCTCAGTCAACGTTTTCAACCCAAAGTGAGAGTAATGATGGCTCTCTAATAAGCTCTTTATCAGCCATCTTTGTACTTTGTTAGGCAGGAAATTCACTCCAGCAGTTTTTTATCACCCTGAATAAGTTTGTGTTGAGTCCCTACTTTGTGGCAAAAATAGACTTTAAAAAAATGAGAGAGAAGAAAACGTTTGGATATGCTCAAAAGAAGTCCTCTCTCAAAGGCAGAACATCCTCAAAGAAGTTGGGGGAATCTGATATTCTTTTTAATGTCTGGAAAGCTGTTGAAGACATGAACTACTCTATGTCCTCGTAGGGGCTCCACTGTGATGATATATTACAATGGTCCAGGTTAGCCACCGGGTATCCCCAAATATCAAATAAAAGTGACATATTTGGCTAAATAAATGCTCATTCTCTTTTTTTAGGTGGGCAGAAAATAAAATATGAAATTACAGGTCATAAGCAACTAATCCGTAACATCATGTGGTGGGATTAGTCACCGATATTTTAACAGTTTCATTTTAAAAAGAACAAGGTGGCCTCAGTTCCATGTGTGCTTTACGCTGACGTAATAAAACCCTTCTATACAGCTGCAATATGCAGGCCATAACACTGATATACTGCTCAATGAATGCCTTATTCATACTCTAGCAAATATAACTTAAGTCTACGCACTATGTAAGAGTAGTAGTAACTGTTATGCCTTAATTACAAGTTTGCAGTAGCCACAGTAATTTCAGGAATTTTTTTCAAATTCACTAACATTAATTTTCATTATAATGGCTGTAAAAAAAAAATTTAAAAAAGCATTAAGCATAATTTAGAACCAGGGAAACTAATAAGAAATCAGTGGCAATTCCATTTCCATCCAGGATCTTCTCAGAGCAAATGTCATTCATATTTTAGCCCTTATTAGGAATGTCTGCTCCTGTGTCTCTGAATTATATTTTCAGGATTTCCACTCATCTTGAAAGACAAAAATCATTTGAATTCTGAAGATGGCAGGCATTGACAGAGGAGAGACAGAGTGAAAATATATATAAATGCAGAAATACTTTTTCTTCTGGGCTTTTTTAATGAGCTAAAATCCCCACTTCTTGCCATTTCCCTGCCTTAATTGATGATTATGTTGTTACACAGTAGAAGCGCTTCCCTCTCTCCTCCCAGTCATTATGATATGGACAGGCAGCTCTTGAAGCTTCAAAGGCAGAATGGAGTGATTTAAGCTCAATTCAGCCATTGCCTGGCCCACAGGTAAAAACCCTTGTAAACAGTGAATGCTAATCGCTAATTAGCCCTGTGGCTGAATCACACAATTTTTGTTTGAGCTGACCGCTGTTACGGTCCTGCTTAAGGGCATGTTGTATCTCTTTTGACGGCCCAATTAGAAATTCAGCTGCAGAACCATAAGGCAAGCTTGTCATGAATATTTAAAAAGACTGCCACAGACGAGCACGAAGGGGGCACTGAACCACATGTCATGGAGGGAATATTCGGCAAGTAACCACAATCAATAGTCTCTTGATGTTCTCTGTATTAACATGATGATTGCTGTTTTTCTTGGGCCTGTAATAGAGGAAGACTACAGGTCAGGGTGATGAGGGGGCTAAATTAATAAGGGTTGGGTTCACACCACTGAATGTCCAAATTAAATCTCCAGTGGACATGATCCTATCTGACTCAAAACATAGCAGGCACTCAGGAATCAAACTCCAGCCTCGGTGGTTCAACTCAATCTGAAGGGACTGGCAGGTCTGTGCCACTGCCAGGGAATAATTAGGCTACTGTCCTTCACAATATGTCAGGCTAACTGACTGAGGAAATGCTGCGTGCTCTCACTGCACTTTCACTCTACCGCTGTATGGTGAGGTCTGAATGTAGAGGCAGCTCATGTGCTGACTCAGTATTGTATCAGGATATTGTGGAACATATACCGTGTCAAATGCAGACATGTCGCAAAGGGCAATAAAGCTATACCATTATCAGTGCTGCACAGGTTCTGCACCACATATTGGCAGGTGTGATGTCAATCTGCTGCTTATGTGTGTTTTGTTAACTTCACAGATTTTTTTTTTTTTGTGATAATTTATTTTTGCATTCCTGAGGATTTTTTTCCTCCCCAAAACAGAAGATGTGTATTAGGAAATAATGGGCTCCTACTTCCTGCTTCAAAAGTCATTACAATGCAAGTGTCAGGCAGAGGTTGGGTGTTATGTGGTTAATTGGTATTTTAATGCACTGCATCTGCGACACCTAAAACTGATTCTTCATTTCCAATAACACTGTAAAACAGCATGCTGTAAAACAGCATGCTGCCTTGCTTAATTATTTCAGTGAATATGAAAAGTGCCTGTTTAAACTTTATTCACCCTCACCTATTCTTTTGCACACGGAGCGTGAAACAGCTTTCAGAAGAAAACAGGAATTGTGGCAAAGGATTAACAGGCTTGCATTGCCTGTCACTGAATTACAGAGGGTTCAAACACCTTCAAGGTAAACATGTTTTTTTTGAGCTTAGGGGCAATTGAATAAATTAACATTTCTCACCCTTTCATTATAGTTATGTACTGTATGCAAGCTGTACACATATATGCAGGAAATATTCAGAATCCAGGCTTGTTTTTGCTCTAGAGGGGGGCATTTCCACATTATCCCAATAAATTCATCTTGTCTACATGATCACAGATAAGAGTCTGATTCTGCTCAGAACACGAGAGCATCATTTGGATGAGCAGAAAACAACAAGTGTAAACCTCTCACCCTCCACTCACTTATCCCGTATCACTCCAGGCAAATTGTTTTTACTCTGGACCCCACGACAGCAACTAAAGACCCACCTGCTCATCCAATAACAGCAAATCAAATCACATAGGCTTCCCTTTCTTGGTTTCAAAGGGACATTCTCTAAGTTGATTCTTTTCATTTAATTCCTGCAAAGGATAGAGGCCCCCCTCCCCACCCCACCCCACCCCACACTCACCCTTTATCTGCTCGTGAGAGTGGGGGAAGAAACAGAGGATTATCGATTTGCACTCAAACAGTGGGCCAACCTAAAAAGCCCCAATGAATTGTCACTCATTATTGAAATTATCAGGCACTAATTAAACTGGCAACCCTAAGCCCCCTGGGCTGTGCTCATCTCCAACTGAATTTCAGCTCCTCAGACAGTAATAGGGAGGCAGCATTAGCCGCTACTGGATGCTAATGAGACCTGGAAGCTGTCTCTCCCTCTTAGGGTTTCACAGAAGCAACTGCTGAATGTGAACCACAACTACAGTGCAGCACTGTTTGTGAGCACTTGATTGGCAGAATGAGAAAGAGAGAGAGAGAGTGAGCGAGTGTGTGTGTGTGAGAGAGATTTAGGCTGGCGACTGTATGAAACTGGATGGTCCTCCGAGTACAGCGTCAACAGTTACATTCAGCAATAATTTTAGTACATGGATTTGAAAGATTTGAGGCTTTTGCGCATAATACCTCCCCCTCAGTCTTTGCTCTGCATATTTCCACCTCGCGCTGTATCTCTTACAGCTGTACTGAAGTTGTTGACTTACTCCTCATGCGCTCTCTGCTTCTCCTCTACGCGAATCAACAGACACGGTACCAGTGAGAGTCTGTCTGACTTTATCACATGATACACAGCTTGTTAATAACTTCCTCTGACAATTCCTCCTCATCTTTGCTGATGACCAGAGGGACAACTGTGATTGTCATGTTTGTAGGGAAGAAAGAATCTAAACAATGATGTCACGTCAGCCTCTCTATTAAAAGACTTCATATTTTGAGCGGCATAATTAATACTCTTGGGCACGTCGCTTCCAAGTTGGCACTCCAGGCAAAGGGCTGCCACTCACCTGATAATTATTTTTGGAAATGGAGCCCAAATTACAGTGATTGACAAATGCAACAAAGCAGAGACAGCCTCGAGCATTCATGAAGAAAGAAATGAGAAAATACTTAAGTGGTTAATGCACTTTCACAGTGGATTTAAAGTTTAAATCAGTTGTCCTTTTATGTCTCAAATGTAACTTTGGCTCGGGTCAAACTATTTAGCCTCTGTATCCTCATGAAGGAACTCACAAAAAAAAGGCCTCTGCAGGAGTAATTAACACTTTTATCATTTCGATTTGCGAGCAAGTGAATTCCTTTATTGCTATTTTTGATAGTAGCCTTATGCTCGGATATTTTCAGTGCAGCATTAACCAACTGTTATGTGTCACAGACCTCTTCACAAATCACAGTCAGCAATTCGTATGAATCCAAGTGTGTCCTCACTTCGCAGCTCTCTGCAAAAAAGGCAAACAGTTGTTAGCCTGTCGGGTTGCATCCATTAGATGGTAGATAGAGAAAAGCGGCATGCCTCTATGCTTTTTACACCTCTCGCCATGCGTAAATCAGCCACTCTGTCATTCTACTCGGAAGAGAGGGGGAGGAATTATGTCAAGTTATTTGTTTTGTACCAAAATGAAATATTTATTGGGAGTGAACACCTACCAGGAACAGACGATAGGCCAGGGTGCTTCATCTTCTCAGACTCATATTTGGCTTCCACCTCCGCAAAGGCCAAACCACGTCCTGAGGGTTTTCAGTGATTCAGGGAAGTCCGCTAGCTTTGAATCCACATTTCAAAGCCCGTGCTGAACCGGAGGACTGTGCTGGAACTGGAGGGAGACATGTGTACACACACTCTAACCAATTATATGGTGATCTCCTCGATTTCTCTTTGTGTTTGATGGTTACAAGATACATAACTTCATGCTTCTTTATTTTTCCATGTTTTCATAAAGGCTCTGAAAGATAATTTAACAATTCTAGATTGAAACGTACACGAGAGGCTGGTTGATTTATACCTTCGTGGTTGGGAAGTTTTCCACTTAAACATTAGGCTGTGAGGGAGACGTTAAGTTACAGTAAAGTCATCAGGGGTTATTTTGTTTTCCTTCACAACACATTGAACACACATCATTTCCCATAATTTAAGCTTGAAATACTGGTTTAAGGGAGGAAAACTGAGAGATTTCTGGAAAGAAATGCAGAAAAAACATGAAGGTGGAAACCTTAAATCCTCCAAGTAAAATCAAATTTTAGGTCTATTTAACAGAAATAAAGTCTGACAGGAAAACCATGACAAGGCGGTGCGGTTTTCAGAATGAGCACTCAAAACAAATTCCTGCACATCAAATCTTATTGGAGAAAATACTTTTCACAGTGAGAGGCAGAACGGTGGTAGAAGGGGAAGTATTATTTTCCTACAGTCCAAGTAGACCACTTAAAGAGTTGTATTATTGATAGTGGCAATAATGTGGACCTCTGCTCCACGTCCTTCGGTACGTCATTAAACGTGTTTTAACAACAGCTTCCACTCTCCCTCTTCACTGGTAAACCCATTACAGACGCCGAATGCTAAACGCATTAACAGAAAAGGGTCGGAAAGCAAAAAGAGAGAATCATTGTACCTTTGTCCAAACCCATTACAACACTGACCCCTCTGACTTCAAAGTAACAATGATTGAGTTGGTGTCATCACGAGCCCAGACTTCCCTGCCAGTAGGCCTACCTGGAAAACTCCTTTTCTGAGAGGGCTCTCGTTTGATCATGCATGCGGGCGACGCATGTCAAGCCGGGTTATTCCCACAGTTAATATTCTTTCATAACCTGCCATGCGAGCTGAACTTGATTATTTTGGCACCTGGGCAAACAGCCACAGCTTTCAGGTGGTTCATACAGTATCAGAGACCCTGGTCACAAGGGTGATCTATTCGCTGAAAAGGCAGGGTTCTGGCAAAAGACTCAGCACCTTGGAGTAATGAAGCCAGCCCTACTCTGTGAGCATGGGCAGAACAGGTTACATTAGAAATGCATGAAGGCCAATAGGTGGTTACCTTAGGTCTGCTCCAACCCATTTATATTCCATCAACTGATATCAAAGCAGGAAAATGTTTTTGGAGAGGAGGAAAAGCGGTGAGCGAAGAGGTATATTGAAATGTCCGTGTATCAACAAAACATGCAAAAATGGCTGTCAAATAGCACTGGGCATGTGAAAACGTGCAGTGGTGTCCAAGTCGATGGTTACCACAGAAGGCAAGAGGCGTTTCTTTGGAAGCCTCAACTATGGCTTGGATAAAGGTTGGCTTGGATAATGAATCTTTCCTTTAACAACACTTAAAAAAAGCTCCATGATTTTTACTTTGCTGTCTCATTACCAGTGTCCACTTGGCAGAAACTGGAGACTGCGCTGCCCAGAATTAAGGCCTGAACCTGGGCAACTTTCCTGCTGTCCACCCACCCTCTCTGCTTTTGCTTTCTCTCTCAGAGACTTGGTGCTTACTTAATCATGATTAATCGCTGCCTGGATAATCAGATACAACATCAAAAGGTTGGAGATGACAGTCCAAGGACGCTTGGGAGGAAACAAGGTATACCAGGCATTCATTAGCTTTGGCATGGCAGTCATACATTAGCCCATAACCCTTTATTGTCCTAATTAGGCTGGAGAGGAGCTGCTAGTATTAACACGACCAATATTATAAATACACTTGCAGCAATATAGTTCACTCGACTTCTGACCACACAGTGTAAGGCGCACACAAGAAAGACCTTTTATGTCTTGCGCTTTAGGTCTGTTGTTATTATTTTATTTTCTTCCTCTTTCTGCCCAGGTAGCAGTTTGTCCATGCAGTGTATTATGTTAGCTCACATCCAGCCACTAAGCTGGGCAGTGTTTTTGATTTACAATCACCTGCTCAGGACAAACATAAGACAGGCTTCCCCTTCCTCCATTATTTTACTCATCTCACTTCACACTGTGAGGTGCAACCCATACTGTATATTTCATTTCTTTTTTTTCCTCCTCCCTCCCCTGTTTTAAGTCTCCCCGGATGGAGCCTGGCTTGCAGTGCACCATTTTCCCAGCTACAGTAGCAGTGGTGCTGGGCCCTGTTCAACCCCATTATTTCTGGGAGCCAAATTCCCATGGTCCCAGGAACAGGCGTGCCAGCTCTGCCTTCTTGGCTCTCTTCCCTGGTATTGTTTCCTTTGTTACATCCAGAGCTGCATTTCAGCCCGTTAATGTTTGCGCTGGGAGGTCCAAATTCCCAGTGTTCAGCTTTAGAAAAGGTAACTTGAAGTTCAGAATGCAACCACTTTTTTTTTCTTCCACAAATTATGTCTTTTTCACTTTTATTTCTTCCATTTTTTTTGTTCTTTGTTTGATATAGCGTATATAGTAGTAACAGCACTAGACTTGTTTTTTTAAAAATCCTTACATGCAGGGTAATTTTAAAATCATGCCCTGCAAATGGTTTTTGGAGACCGTACTTGTACTGCAATTAAAATGTAATTATTTTTCAGCCGTGTTTCAAAAATACCTCTCTGAAGCTAATTTAATTTTTATCTCTTCTACATTACTACACAATTAAACTAAAGTGTGAAACATCTCCACCTTTAATTCTAACAACATGACACTATCTCCAGATTGTACAAGCGCGGTCGCCAAATGGCGAATCACTAATATTAACATTTTGAGTCTGACTTACTATTCAAGCATGATGGCATTTCCCCATCTGTAATCCATTTTATCACCCATCATTCCAGCCTTAGCACCCTAACTCCTTTTCTCTGATGTCAACTCATGTAGCCATCATGGCAGCTCACACATGGGATTAAATGCAGGGTTTGTTGGCTCAGCGCAGCATGGAGGGAGCATTTCCGACTGATGTTGGCTGTTCCACTCCGAGCCACAGCACTTGTCTCCCAGAGCGCAGACACGACGGTGTCAGGTAATTCTCTGAGGAAGAGCCACACGCCCCTGCAGAGAGCAGTGGGGGAGCCTGTATCACATCTCAGGAGTTGTAATAGCAGCTTTGAAGACTTCAGTCCACTAATCCCACATCATGTGATCATGTGTCTAATAGACCGGTTCCTAATTCACAGCATTGTGGGGGATTTTTAGCTGTCACTTGCACCGGCAGAGGTTTACACTGGGAGAGTGTTATGTTTAGTGAGAATAAATGTAGGAGACTTCAGCACACGGCTACACTTGGACACACATCCTATAAAGCGCTCACACAAAGAAAAATACACTGTATATAAAGAACTATAAAAGTAAAGGCAGACATTTAGTTAAAATTTGAGCAGGAAAGTGCAAAAGTAAGAACAGAATTTCATTCATCTTTCTGAAGTCATAAGAATTACGGTCCACAGTGAAATAAAATGATCAACAAAGAAAACTCTTTGTGCAGGACTAAAGCTCTTCCTTAATAAACAGTTAACAGAATTTATATTAGGTCAGCCTATGATCAATAATAGTATCTCTGGTGACTCTGAAGACAGTGTGATCACACATCACAGAAGATATTCCTTGTAAGAAATTTGAATCAAATACCTTGAAGACTAGTTTCATACAGTAGAAATTGTCTACTCCATAGTCATAAGCTGTCAAATCTTAGAAAAGAGAAAAATGCAACAAGACCCTCTGAGTATAGTGTGTGATCATTGCAGAAGCCCTGGTCTGTTGAGGTTTGTGTGACATTTTTAAGTCCTTTTTGAGTGATTATCTCTGAGGTACTATGCACATTAAATGGCTGAGTTAACCTTAACACATGTAAAACCATTACGCCTATTGACGACAGCAGTGTGTAATCCTGCTTTGCAGTTTGATATTGACACTCATGATCAAATGCTAAGCTCTGCTAGCGGATAGGTTGTCCCTCTCTGGGGGACTGAAAGACAGGCAAATGAAGCAGCACCAGATTGATGAGAAATGAGTGCTCTGTAAATTGTGGTGTGTGTGTGTGTGTGTGTGTGTGTGTGTGTGTGTGTGTGTGTGTGTGTGTGTGTGTGTGTGTGTGTGTGTGTTTATGGGTGGTTGCATGTAGTGGATGTGTGTGTGTGCACGCTTCTCCTGTAAGGGATACTGCAAAGCCAATCAATTAATACTTAAAGTGGAACCAATTCTTGTTTCACTTGGGAACTTACTGAGGGCTTTGCCCCTTCATTTTAATACTGAGGTCTGCATTCCTAATTATGAACAGTGCAAATAGATGTTAAGCCATGCCAAATTAAATCTTAGTTCATTAGATATAAGCTCTTTAAAGATTGAAAGAAAATATTTGAATTTTTAAAAAGTTTCAATGTGCAGTGTCCCATTTTTAATGAGGGCGTTGCAATGTGAGGGAGGAAAAAAGGGAAATGTCTTTGTGTGGATGAATAATCTCACCAATATGAAATATTAAGTCTCTGTTTTACCCAGTGTTTCTCCTCAGGCTGCAGTGTTAGGCTGGATAATAGAAGATTTTCCTTTGGTGAGGTTCTGCTTTGAATAAAATACAGGGGTGCATGAAGGGGAAGCTCAACTGTCTAGAGGCAACTGGAGTTCTGAATTACATTGTAAATATATTCATTATTCCTCAGAAAAAGGCATTGTTGACAGACGTCAGCTTCATCATTAGAAGCGTTCCGAGCCATCCAGTAAATAACGAAAGTCCTTTTGTTTTTCTGCGGGAAAATTCATGAAACTTCCCAATTTCAATTTTTAACGATGTTTGCCGCCTAGATAAACCTAGTTATCATAATGTTGGTTTTATCTATATTGAATGTGCAAGCTTACAGGAATACTGTTTCTGCAGTAACACTTACCTGTAGCTTTTAACGTGCACAGCTTGTAATGAAGAAAGCAGATGTTGAGCGAGGCAGCACCTACTTGCTGCCTTCCTAACTCCGCTTTCGCGCCACATGAGGAGACCGCAGTAAAAATCTATAGAAAGTTTCACACCGGTGCTATAAAAGGAACATTTCTTCACACCCGCTGTCTCCTGAAAACGGCATCAAAAGAACATAATGTAACACATTAGATTGACCTGTTCTTGTCTTTGCTCCGCTATCTTTTTGTTATTTCTCTGTCATTGACCGTCTTACAGAGACGGATCTGCTTCTAAAATGGAAAGCTCCGAGGCCCCGTGTTGTAAGAGGTTTACACAGTGTCCATTGTGTAACAGCTGTAAAACACAGACCAAATTATTATTAACTCCGCATGCTGCTCTGCCTCTGCCTCTGATAAAGTGGAATCCCAGAACAACCTTTGGATTTTGGCCAATAACCTTGGAGGGAGATGGTGATTGAAAACAGTAGTATGAATCCAGGTCAGTCATTATGTCTGCACTGCTGAGACAAAGATGCAGGACTAAGCTGAGGGTGTGGTGATGCCATTTTATGCATCAAAAACAAAGAAAAGTGGAAACGTGAGGACTAAAACCTCCTTTGTTCAACACTCGAGACCATTTAGGAAGAAACCGAAATCTAGTTTTCAATAAAGTTTCGGGGAAAGGCGTTCACCACTTTGCAGCCTGATGGGTTTCTAAAAGGGAAAAACCTGCTTAAAATTTCCAGCCGTTTCTGTAATTTCACAATCACTTTGTTTTTTGATTCTCACTTTACCTGTTGGGACATACGGAAATGTCGAATTTGCTCTAGCATCTTTCAGCTATGATATGACACCCAAAACCCAGAAGTGACGGTGTCTGTTTCCCCGCAGGAAAAACAAGGAAGATGATTTGTTGAGGGGCCCCGGGGAACAACTGCGCCTTGAAAACAGGTGGCGCAACATCGCACTGCAGCATGCCTTTAGGGAATATTTGTAGATATTCAGGAAATGCACAAAAACAAAACATTTCCTTTCCACAGAAGCAAACGCCACCTACAGTACAACACAGACTGAAGAGGTGATTAACTCAGCTGCTGACATGTTTCCCCTAATGTCATTTTCCTCAGACTTGAATGATCTTTTTAAAGTAAGTTTTTTCCTGAAGATGAATGCTTGTTATGACTTTGGCTCTCATATATTCAACACGGACGGCGGTAAGCATGAGCAATACGTCGCTCGTCTCGTCAAGTCTCACCAACTGAGTCACTCACAGCTGAGCGAGATAGGTCAGCAAGAACAATTTCTTCATTTTGACAAATCACTCCAAAATGTATTAGCAGAGAGGCCAACTGTCAATCCAGTTGCCCAAAGGTCCTTACAGGCCCTTTTGGTGGGTCTGAAAAATGATGTAATCAGCCTGTCCTTCCTTCTTTCTCGGGCTCCATCCATCCTCTCTAAAGGCCCAGTCCCCTTGGCCTCGCTCTGGATCAAGTCCCCATAAGGCCCCCTGACCCCGTTAGAGGCGCATGATGGGCGGCCCTGTCACTTCAAATGGCTGCCCAGGTCCGGTCTGAGAGTAACCCCTCACTGTGAGTAAACCTCCACGTTATTTCTGTTTTATAGGCTACGGGCGGATAACTGCGTGGAATGGATGTGGACAACTTAGTTATTGTCACTCAGGGCGAGGGAGTGAATGTCGTTACTGGGTTGCGAATGGGAGTCGATTGAAAGGTATGAAAAGTTATGTGGTGTAGTTTCGCAGTCTGAGAAAAGTACGGCACATTTCTTACCGGTGTTAGTTCCCAGTGACGAGGGAGCCTGGCTGTCACTGAATTGTCTCAGACGAATGTTATACATTGCAGTGCATGTGGAATTACATAGTTGGCCAAAACTTACCAAAGACAGTGTTCAAAGGAGTTATTTAAATTTCAAGGAAGATGAATGACTCATATATGATGTGTATTTTCACTTCTGGAGAGCTGTGCCTTTGATGGCAAGAGGGGAAGACGTGGGTTTGTTATTGAAGTAAAGAATAATAAGGCCACTGCATGTTGGCCGACTCTCCCTGTACAAAGACCTTGATATGAATCCAATGCACTATGTATGCCCCTTAGAACAAGCAGGGATACAGGAAAGCATGTGGCTTTTGATCCTGCTTTCCTTCTGTTGTCTTTCATCTGACCCATCCTCCAAAATTGTCACTAGAACTCATGTAGAAGACCGAGCAGAGATCTACTAATGTAACCCTCCGGGGCTACACTGTTTTTCTTGCTCACTTCCAGTTTCTGAATGCTCCTGGACATTTTTAGTCATTAACTTGCAGAAGACAGTGCCTTAAGTCTTAAAAACCTTCCACTCTGTATGTTGTGGACCAAGTGGGTATGAAGTGCAGCACAAAAAAACACAATTCAGTTTTGATTCTAACATTTTTGCTACCTTTAAAAAAAAAAGCCCTCTCTTCCATGAGTAAACTGTGTTGAATGTTTGAAGAGGTGCCAGGTTAGCTGCAGTATCAGCTCCGTATCCTTCCCCTCAGAGGTAGAGAGAGAGAGAGCATGTTCTCCTAAGTCTCTGCATGGTGAACATGTCAGCGAATTACACACTGTGAACAACTGATTGAGGCTATGAAGAGGAGGGCATACCAGAAGATAATATGTTTGGTTTGGAGGCGATCCGCTGAACATACATTTTTTCTCCCACATAAATTTTCCTGGTCCGCCCTCTACAGCAGAGCATCCCCCCCAACACAGTAGCAGCCGGCTTTAATTCTCTGAATTCAGCATTTTGGCTTTATAAATTCTGTCCATTTCACCTTAGGGTAGCATTTGTAATCAGAAGCATGAGTTTATAAGTACAGTAAATGATGCATTTGAAAGTTTTAGTGTTACCACAAGCCTGCAGTGGCTCTGCTGGCTAGGGAGTCTCCACCTCCAGATACTTATGTTCAGGGACATGGGTTTAGATTCCAGGTGGTTGCATGGACGAGTTTGTGAATCAAACCGTGACTTTAGCAGATTGAAAAGCGATAAAATTAAATTGTTACTGTAAAACTGAGCGCAGAAATGTTTAAAAGTTCGCCTCTGAACTTCTCCATTACTGCATCAAATTCCTCCCGAATGTTTGTTTTGACAACGGCTAAGGGCTGAATTCCCGGTGATGAGTCCTATACATATAAACAGGGGCCTTTATTTTCGAACGCGGCAACCAGGAAAGGCTATTGCGCCAGTCTTCCACATCGATTTTAAGGCAACCTCGCCACTTCCTAGGTAACAACGAGGCATTCATATGATAATAATCATAATATGTCAAGTATCTCCAGCCATCAGAGATGCTAGTCTCAGTTTAATGATTCTGGGAAATTGAGGATTACCCAGGATATGAGAGCAAGCCTACAGTTTTCATATAGTGTGGGAGGTTGCAGGGCTCTGTATTAGTAATCACAGGGGAGAGCCGAGAGGTGGGAGAGAAAATCTGCTTCTTCTCTTCTCTCATTCATCATAGCAGTCCTCTGGTGAGGAAACATGGCAAATGGCCAAATGAATGCACTTCATAAAGCGCAAATGTCTCCTCTGATGTGCCTCTCACTGAGGATCTGGAGAGAGGGGGAAAGATTTCCACAGATATATTATTGTCAAACTCTGCTGCCCCCGCTTCCAAGTGTTATTATGATATTGTAGGAGATTTTACAATAAGATTTGGTGACTTCACTCATGCAGTTACCATAACAATGTTACAATGATGGCAGCAGTTTTCAATAGCTGCCTAAACTGAATGAAGCATATTGTCAGACTGGATGATAAATTTTCTAAAAGAAGTACTCGTTTTTAATGTTTTATGAGGCTGTAATTTAACAGGGTAATCTTAAAATGGAAAGCAAATTCTCACGTGGTACATAAAAGCGACTATAAGTTGAAGAGATGTAAGATAAGATATTGAAAGTGGAACTAGATCACACTACACACAATAAGATGGTCAGTACCACAGGGAGGTGCTATGGATCTGTATCCCTTATTACAAGGAGCATATGTACTGTAGTTATAGATTTTATATATTATAAGTATATTTTTTTTTCACTTACCAATTTTGAAGCACGTCTGCAAAATGAGTTTCATCTCACATTCTTTGTTATTCTGATTTAACAAAAGACACAATTTAATGTAAAGCAGGAAATCCATGAGAAAACCTTGCAAACTTTTTTTAAAAAACATTTATTAAAAAACTGAAAGTAGTGGCCAGATAATTAAATTATTACAATCACAATAAATAATTTTAACTGCTTTAAATATAGTCGCTTGATATATGAATAATTAAAAATTATTTCCCTTTTAAATGCAATTAAAAGGTTTACTCTATATACTGTAAAATGTCAATGAGTGCAGTCCATTTAAAAAAAAAGTCAACTTAAAATATTTAGAGCTCTGCCTGTGTCTGTGTTTTTATGCTTTTGTGAAACCACATGTTGAAATTTCTTAAATAATTTAAGAAGAAAAAAAATAATTAGGTGAATAAATGAGTGACCCACGCAACATAACAGAAACATTTTTGCTAATTAAAAAATACCTAATCAATGCTACCACAGGTCCAAAATGTACTTTAGCGTGCTTGTGTGGAATAACTGTTTTCTTGAATTTAAAATTGTGTAGGTTCAACCCTCAGCTGTGCACTGAGTTTAAGTTCAAGTGAATGGCAAGAAGCTGAAAAAACTGGAGTAAAACTTGTAAAAAAAATAAATAAAAATAGTCTAATGTTTAAAAAATTAAGGTTTAAGTTTATTTCTAAAATCTAAAATAATAATAATAATTACAAGTATTTAAAAAAAAATATCACACAATCATAGCATTAGTTGACAATAGTGATGATGTTCTAAATGTACTAATTAGGTACCTGTGTTTACAGTCTCTATGAGATTAGCCCAATTATGCCTTTTTCATATGGTCCCTTTATATCAGTGTATTAATTGCAGTATTGATGCATCTTAACACCTAATGCCCAAAAAGCATAAATCATATTTTCCATTTAATTGTGCGCTTGGACTAATTAAACGCAGCACTTTTGTTGCTGTTGTTATTGTAAAATAAATATGCATTATTGTTATTTATTATTTATTCCCCGTGCTGTCACAGTGCAGTTCAAATGATATTAAATTGTTTGTACATCCCTAAATATATATTTAAATGTTTTACTGTGAAGACGCCAGATATTGGGTTGCATCGTTTTATTGGCAGCAGTCACTTTATCCTTTGTTTGTTTTAAGTAGAAGTAAACAAGTAGATAAGTGGACAAAGCTTTTCAGGATTAATTTGAATATTTTCAAATATGGATGCCTCTTCAAATGAGATCTTCATTCCTAACAATACTGTACAGTTGCCAATCATGGCATACGTACAGTATTGTACTGCAGCTTTGCTTCATTTATCATGCCAACTTACAGTTACATTTGGACATCTAAAGTGAGACTGTAAGGAAACGAGTGGCAAGAGAGGGCAAAGGAGGCGGGAGAAAGGGATCCAAGAAGGCTTGGCTTGTATAATTACACTCTCAAGATGGCATATTTACCGTCTCTGCCAGCGAGGTCATGCCTTCTGTCGTAGTAAACGTAGTGAAGTATGAAAGAGCCAATTACAGCACACTGGGTGACCTTTTAACAACTATTACCACATCCCATCAACACATTATCATGATGGAGATTGTGATTCCACGAGAATTACAACATTATCCTGTCACTTCTAGACCAAGACGGGCTTGTTGTGTGATGGCAGTGACAGCGCAGCTTTGAAGAATCAGCACAATAAAGGAAGACAAGTGAAATGAAAAAAGAGAGTGAGACAGAGAGAGATATGGAGGAAGGATGAGAGGGGGGTTAGAACAATAGCCCCGTACAGTACATTAGCTGTGGATGTCAAGCACCCCAGTCATTCCCAATGAAAAGCACAACAAATAAGACGTTGGCCTGTTTGTATTCATTATCAGTCAGCACATGCCCCGGCTCCTGCATTAAACATTAGACTGCCTCTGATGTCTGCTTAACAGTTTAATTCCCTCCCCGCCGCTCAGCCTGTCATAATAAACCCAGCGAAGCACACACAAAGTCAAATAAGAGTGTGAGGGGGCCGCCTTTGTGTGTATGTGTGTGTTTGTATGCCTGTTTGTTTGTGCGTGTGTGTGTGTGTATGCGCGGTTGAGTGACATACAGATCATTCATAATAGCCCGTGCCCTCTATTGCCAGTCTTGCCTTTATTGTAGTTTATCTGATCATAGATTAAGTAGATTGTAGAGTGGCAGTCCCGTCTGCCCATGATCTGTGTGAGTGTGTGTGTGTGTGTGTGTGTTGGAAAGAATATTTATATCTGTGTATTTACATCAATGTTACAAGTGCATTTTTGTGAGTATATGTGTGTATTCCTGTTTAGTTATGTGCGTTGATGTGTTTGTATTTCTGTCTGTGTGTGTGTTTTTTTTTCTTTCTTTTCCTTTTTTTTTTTTCCTGTGCGCTCCCTATCTCCTCGCCACAGCCAGAGGTTGGCACGAACACCACATGGTCATAACAGTCTCCTTGAGAAGGGGACCAGCCTCTTAGGCTGGCAGCCTGGCAGCCTGGCACAAAGACGCCAATCTCAGTCAAAAAGGAGGAGACCAGTGGGCACAGAAATCCCCCATTCAAAAGAGATGATTGGATTAATTAGATAAATCCACTGTATCCAATGCAATTGTGTGTTGTCCAGAAATATGTTCATGTTATTGGTAAAGGTATGGCCTCTGACATGAGCGTTCACACAGTAACACTGGCATAAGGGTGACCATCTGCTCCCTAATCTGACAGCGCCGGAAATATGAAGTCCTTCACTTCCAATAAACATTTATATTATTAGATTTATTCCACTTTGATAATTTAATCCACTTATGAATTTATTCAGTGTAGTCGGCTGTGCTAATCACTAGCTATGAAAACACTGCAACAAAAGCTGTCTTCTAATATTAATAAATCACAAGCAGTGGTGCACTGTAAATATGTTTCAGCAACATTATCAAAGAAGGGGAGGGTTTCTCTTATTTCTCTCTCTCTGGGAAAATATTGTAATTACCCCTTGGCGTTGTAAGGGAGCAAAACAGTTTGGGGTTTTACTTTTTCATGACATTTGAACAAAGATATATAATATGTAAAAATAAAAAAAAATTAAAAAATATCAGCGGTTGTCTATTATTCATATGCTAATGTGTACTCCCTGAAAAGGGTGTGACATTAGTAATTCAACACGTTATTATTGTATTTGGGGTCCCTTTTTTTCCTGGTGGAAAGCTTTTATTTGCCTTGTAAACGAGAGAAGAGTAATACAATGCATGTATGTCTTTTAAAAGCCATGTTTAGCCAGCAGAATGTTAACTAAGGTAAGCAGTGTTGTTTTAGCCCCTCAGTAACCACGCCAATTATCTGTAAACTTATTTTTTTCGACTTCCA
>VUQG01020870.1:81428-117038 GCA_015106755.1 Etia nguti | reverse complement strand
AAATGACGTTAACGCCATAACCGCATTAACGCGGCAAATCTCCGTTAGCGAGTTAACGCGGATCGCCCCGTGCGTGGGGCTGGACGGCGCTAACGCGTTGACGCCGTGCAGCCCCAGGTTTTTCGGCCCGCTTGCATGTTCTACCAAAAATTGTGCTTTGGTGGGTATCTGACGGACGAAAACCAAACCAGTTCCACACCACTGAAGTTTGCACCATTTTTACAAACCAATTCTGCTTCATCCGTTTCATTCAACGATCCGCTTTCGCCCTTCTCATTCTCCGTCGCCGCAATGCTTTTTCCGCCATGTGCGTATGAAAACAAAGGCACTGCGCATGCGCGTTTTACCCATATTCTATCGCGGTATTTCATTTTCTTATCATTGCCTAACATTATACCGGTATTACCGTGAACGGTATGAAATGGCCCAGTCCTAGTTGGTTCTGTAAAGGCTGAAGGAGAAAAGAACAAACAGCAGCAGTTTGAGTGTAGAGAAAATAATTCCTAAATTGAACAAAACTCTCCGTTTGGATTCAGATGTTACAAAACAGGAACAATTCAAAAGTGCTTTTTAAATAGCCTAGTTAAGAAAACATAATGCTTTTGTGTAAATCAAGCCTTTTGTTTGTCTTGTTTGGGTGTATTGACCCAAAACACAATGCATGTCTTTGTTTGAAAGTGTCAGCAGCTTATTTTTCTTTTTTTAAATAACTAGGAAATCTATTATTCATAGATTGTCTGAATTGTTTTGTTCACTATTGTGAAATTATTCTCCAAGTAAGTGCCCTTACAAATTGAAACATATAGATTTTGAAGTTTTAATGCATCAAAATAAATCAAAGGTGAGCTTTGTGTGTGTGTGTGTGTTTACAAGCAAGCTGCTTATCATTTTACTAGCACTTTGCAGTTTTCTTTATTATTTTATTGCTTAACATACTTCACTGTGCCATGATAAACTAGCTGGATTTATTAATGACTTTGGCAGATCATTTTTTCCTGAAGTATAGCAATTCCAGGTTTCTCCTCGGCTACGTTATAGGTGTTTTCTTTCTCATCACTTATTTTCAAAGCAGATCAAGCAATGCAACAAGTGATTTCTGAAGACTGGAGCCATATAGTTTAGATATAACCTACATTCCTGATATACATGCTACATTTTGACTTTATTTAAATGTTGTTAAATATTCAAGGGTCTTTATTATCATTCATGATGAAGGAACATGACAGAATGAGGTGACGTTACTCAGGTCTCTGAAGAAGTAATGACCTAAAAACAATAGAAGTAATATAAAAGTTGAAAAATATATATACCGGTAAATGTAATTAAACATTAATGTTAATAAGAATATAAATAAAAACATAATAAATAAAGGATTTATTAAATTATAATGGCTTACTAGAAGTCTATAAAAAGTGCAGAATGTAAATTGTGTGTATTTAGAGGTGTGGCAATTCAACACAGTTCAGCAGTCTCTCTTAATTTTATCCATGTTAAACATTTTATTGATAGTCGTCATCACTGTGGATATTTTTAGTCTTTTTTTATTATGTTATTTCCTCCTTTTTAACTTATGATTAAGATTCTTTCAGCTCTTTATTGCAGTGGTTTTGAGCAGTTTGCCAGCACCAATTAAGGTAACACAACAAATAAATATCAGCCACTGCAATCAGAAAATGCTATGATTTTGTTTAATATAAAGAGATGAAGATATCAGTCAGATATACCTGTACTGCTGCGTCCCTGTCAGCAGTTCAGTACAGCACTTCCATTAAATTTGTTTGACCTCATGAAGTCCCCCTTTTTTTTCCTTCTGTGATGTTTTAAGAGAGATTTTTGGGGTGCTTCACTGAGCATTACTGACACTTGCTAAATCTTTTTACAGGTACCGATCTTTAGCAAGAAGGAAGAGGTTTTTGGATACTTGGCCAAGTACTCAGTCCCTGTAATGCGCTCGGCATGGATGATTAAGATGACCTGCGCATATCATGCAGCTATCACAGAAACTAAAGTCAAGAAGAGGCATGTGATTGACCCGTGCATAGGTAAGCAAGTTACTTGGGTCTCTTCAGTCTCGAGGGATCATTTGGCTAAACCATATAATTTTACTTTTCATTAGATACTGTGACATCATGTATTAGATATTTTGGTGGCTGTGAAAGTCATTTCTTTGTGTGTGTATGTGTGTCTGTATAGAATGGACCCAAATCATTACCAAGTATCTCTGGGAGCAGCTTCAGAAGGTGGCTGAGTTTTACAGACAGTTTCCCAGCCAAGGCTGCAGCTCACCCCTGCCAGCTAATCCCCCTGATGTGGAGACGGCCATGAAGCAGTGGGAATACAACGAGAAGCTGGCCATGTTCATGTTTCAGGTCAGCTCACACTCGCAAGTCTGCTGCTGAAAAAGTGCTGGAGTTAAAGTGCTGCAGTTGAGCTGTGCACAAACTTTAACTTACTGACGCTCCGTGGCAACATTCAGGTTTTGATTAATCGCATTGGTTTATTATACTATTTTATCTTTGAGTCTCAAGTGTGTAATTTGTAATAAATATTTATCATATTTCATTCACTAAATTGTGCCATCTGTAATTGATATTTTAATTAATGTGGACGTGGGACAGACGTTCTTGATTTGTCTATTCTTTGAACTTCAGGGTTGTTAATATATCGATAGTTTACCTTCTAAAAATTATCATTTGTGTTTTAGATCTGAAAAGTTTTGAGGTTAATGTTGCCAAAAGATGTTGCTCTTACATATGTGTGCAGCGTATTCAGTCATATTAATGTCAGTAATCTTCTGAGTGGATGATATGAAGTCTGAGGCAGCTCCTGTGTTCTGTGTATATATGATAATGTTGAGATGTTGAAGATGTTCTAATCGAATACATTTTTCAGCCACATAAAGGAGACGGTGCGTAGGAGGGTTAAAGATCTGCTTAGTATTAAGATGGACTTGTTTTTCTGTGCTCAGGATGGTATGTTAGACAGGCACGAGTTCCTGACATGGGTGCTGGAGTGTTTTGAGAAGGTCCGACCTGGTGAAGATGAGCTTCTCAGACTACTTTTGCCCCTTTTACTACAGGTACACACATCTGCTCGTTCACTGTCACCTCATTATGAACCTCAGTCTTCGGTCTCAATCTAACATCATCATTCCTCCTTTAATGGATCACATTTGGGAAACCTGCACTCCTCCTTAACATTCATACAGCTGTGCAGATACACCCACCCACCTGCTCTGTGTTATGACATGCTTCTACAGCTGTCACCACTTTATCCTGTTTTGTTTCTTTGTGTGATGGCATTGACCTTTGGTGACAGCACCCACTGGGGCCCACAGCCCTCATTTTGTTTCCATTTCCGTAGCTGACTGATGTGAATGAACACCAAGTGCTCTGGTTAATGCGGTGAATCTCCCCTCTGTGCCACAGTACTCGGGGGAATTCGTACAGTCTGCTTACTTGTCACGAAGACTGGCTTACTTCTGCACGCGCCGCCTCAACTTGTTGCTAAGTGACGGGAGCCTGGGCCCTGGCACAGGAGGGCATCCAGCTCACGGCATCTTGACACAGCAAAGCAACGCTCTGCCCTCCACACCAACCTCCCAGCCAGCGGGAGGGAACCAGCCCCAGACACCTTTTACAGACTTCTATATCTGTCCACAGCACAGGCCTCTGGTGTTTGGTCTCAGCTGCATGTTACAGGTATTCTATGTCCAATTTCATTCTCATGTATTTAATACATGATTTCTAAGCCAGGTATTTATTCCTTCTCCCTGCCCCTCTCTGTCCTGTCATTGTCACATTAGAGCATCGTGTTGTGCTGTCCCAGTGCTCTTGTGTGGCATTACTCTTTAACAGACAGCAGAAACAAGACCGGTTCCCCTCTCGACCTCCTGCCCATCGCTCCTTCCAGCTTGCCGATGCCAGGAGGCAACACTGCCTTTACACAGCAGGTATCTCCATCCATACTGACATTTTCCTTTTTTGTATGTGAAAATATTCATATGGTGCTCAAAAAACCTCATGGTCTTTTCTTTCTTTTTGTTTGCAATTAAAGTCATTGTATTGGCTTTTCAAGTGCACAAAAGCAATGAATTCCAGTGTATTACAGTAAATCAATAAAGAACAAGAAATGCACAGAGCATAACAGATTTGTGCACAAACAGGCTCCTAGTACGGGAAAAAATAAAAGGACAGTCTCTGAAGTGCCAACAAAGCCAGTTTGAGCAAATGGAAATTCGCATTGAAATATACGTCAGGTGTTTGGAGAGGTCTTTACTTATAAACACAGCTGTGGTTTACGTAAGCCTTCTTCACTACTTTTAATTGGTTATTTAGTTACCTCATAACCTAAAGATTTGGTTGGCAGTCCCAAAGGTTTTGGGTTTCTGTTTCTTGCCCTGTAACAGAGTGGTCTTTCACAGGTTCGTGCAAAGTTGCGGGAAATTGAGGAACAAATTAAGGAGCGAGGTCAGGCAGTGGAGTTCAGGTGGTCGTTTGATAAGTGCCAGGAGACGACAGCGGGTATGAAAACTGTTTCTTTCTTTCTTTTTAGATACTTGATCGCAGCTTTTAAGAACAAATTTAAGTCATGTTGATCTTTTGGCAGGGTTCACCATTGGAAGAGTTCTCCACACTCTGGAGGTTTTAGACAACCACAGCTTTGAGAAGTCTGACTTCAACAACTCCCTGGATTCACTGTACAACAGGATATTTGGTTCAGGCCAGAGTAAAGATGGCCACGAGGTAATGAGTTTTGTGTATATTTTAGTGAGTTAATAGTTAAATTCAGTTATAGTTAGTTGGTATTCAGTTTAGTTTAGTTCTAGTTTGTTTCCAAAGTGGCTTTGGTCGTTTCCAGTTTTGATTGAATGGTTCACTGAAGGCTAGGTTTTTATTTCAGTTAGAAAACGTGATTTTTTCCCAGTTTTTAGTTTATTTTTAGTTAGCTTTAGTAACCTTGCTTCTCACTTGCATGCTGCAAGAGAGTACTGACCACATTGTTGTTAATTGAAATAAAAAGTAGACTGCTGATGCCGTGTGATTACCGATCATCAGATAATAGTGTGGTACCAAGTGATGCTATTTTTGGAAACGTTGTCTCATAAAGCGTGTTTCTATCCAGATGTCACCTGATGATGATGCAGTGGTGACCTTACTTTGTGAATGGGCTGTGTGCTGCAAGCGTTCAGGCAGACACAGGGCCATGGTTGTGGCCAAGCTCCTGGAAAAGAGGCAGGCTGAAATAGAAGCAGAGGTAAGAAAAAGACCGCCCTCCAATCTGAGTTCTGTTGTACGTCTTCTGCACCTTTAGTGCACCTTCTGTCACAGAAACCTTATAATTTATTACATTTCTTACACAGGATATGTTCAAATTTAATGACATCCGTGGCTGTCAGCTGCAGATCTAACATTAATAGTAATAATGTTTGCCACGTTATTACTGTTACAGCTCCTTAACAAATGTTGTCATCTATGTCATCCATCATCATAACATCACCATCCTATAATATTTTCCTTTTGTGATGGATTTCACCATACTGTTTTTATGTATGGGTCTCTGTGCTGTGAAAATGCTTTCCAGACTGTCCCTTATAATTGTCGATACAAACTCCCTAAAAACTCCTCATGCAGGAGAGCAGGAGAAGAAAGAAGCGGGGGACACAAATGAAATTTTTTCAAATAAAATAAAAGGCAGAAATAGCAGAAATGCCATTTTACAAGGGGCTTACTATTAACATGACCCGTTTGGCAAAATTTGGTGGTGAATTTACTGCGTGCTCCATGAATTGCAGACATATTTGTGACATTTTGTGATTAAGGTCAAAGGCAACCTCTACATTCCCTATAAAATAGTATGTATTTCCAGATAATGTGTGAATAGGGTTTTATTATTTTGTTTATATTTTGACTCAAAGTCTCGGTAGCCATCTGTTGTGTCTGAAAATATCCGTCTCTGATATTGGTTATTTGTAGTTGTCGCATCCTTAATCTTTATCTGTTGAGTTAAAAGCTTTAATTGTGATATACAAATAAACGCAGTTGACTTTCACTGTGTGTGTAGACCTACTGTAAACCCTAAGAAACATGCGAAGTAAGAAGGGTGTGTAAATACATTTTTCTGAATTTAGCACTCAAAGACTGTCTGTTGCGCATTTGTTTGCAGAGGTGCGGCGAGTCGGAGGTGGTGGATGAGAAGGGCTCTGTGTCATCCGGTTCCCTCTCAGCTGCCACACTGCCAGTCTTTCAGGATGTGCTGCTGCAGTTCCTCGATACTCAGGCTCCCACCCTGAGTGAGTGTTTGTTTCTTGCAGCGGTGATTCTCTGATGTGTCACACATGATCTCAGTCTAAATATTGAACGAACTTTACATCCTTTTGTCTTTGCCTTTTTACTTCATTACTCATTGCATATTTATTCAAAATGATTTGGCAGGGGAAATCTGCTATTAAATTATTCAAATCTGCTTTTCCCCTTCACAGCGGAGCCTGGGAATGAAAGCGAACGCGTGGAGTTCTCCAACCTAGTCCTTCTCTTCTGCGAGCTCATCCGTCACGACGTTTTTTCCCACAATATCTACATGTGCACGCTCATTTCCCGTGGCGACTTGGCTTCTGACTCCCACCTTCCCCGCCCACGTTCACCCAGCGATGAGCCCTCTGATGAATCAGAGCGCAAAGAGCAGGATGCAGGCAGCAGTGTCAAGATGGAGGCATGTTGGAGGAATCTGTTGTCGGTGTTGTGTAGTGTTACAGACACAGTAGCTGTGTGGTGTAGAAAGATAACACGAAGTTATTGTTTGCTCAACAGGATACTGGCCTGTCAGAGTCGATGGAAATCGATCATAACTCCAGTGCTAATTTTGATGAGGTATATTTTTGCAATAATTTATACATAAACACTAGGAGCCATTTCTGTCTGAACATTTCGGTGTTCCTCATTTGGTCTCACTTGAAGTAATTTCAGACTCTTTTGTCCTGCAGATGTTCTCACCTCCGATGCACTGTGAGACCAAGGGAAGCCCTTCTCCAGAGAAGCCGGTTACAGATCAGGACAGCAAGCCCAACTGTAAGGACAAGGGTATGGACCCCGCCTTTCCTCAACTGTATGAGCAACCCCGCCACATCCAGTATGCCACTCACTTCCCTATTCCTCAGGTAAGAATGCTTACAGTGTGGCTTTGAAAACATAATTCTTCTGGGTCGTTATGAAGTGTGAGCACATATTTCCTTAGAAAATACCCGATACTCTCTCCTACAGGGAGTTAAGCACAGATATCTTCCTAGTACGCTGAAGACACGGCATGACTCAGTGATATTGTGCGGTAAATAAAAAGGATGAAGATTAACCTTCTTCCTCGGTACTTTGATAACATCTGAACTGGATGTTTGTCAGTTTTTATTAGTTTCCTGAAACCCGTTTTCATTTTCAGTTTCAGGTTAACTATAGCCTAAATTACTGGAAAAAGCAAATTTACATTATGAAATCAACCCAGATAATCTCAGGTGGCTAAAAGAAAAATATAAGTCAGGACTGGGGTAAACAAGCACAGCTTGTTCCTGTTTTAGTGGTTTCCTAATGGGGTCTGGAATTGTTTTTCAGCTGTTTTAGATTTGATTTCCTTTTCCCTTATGGGTGAAGAGCTAGCTGTTACTCTCTGTATCAGTAAAGTGTTATATATTAAATTTATTTGTTTTGCAAGGTCTTCATGAATGGGTGTAAATGCTATAAAAATTGAAATTGCTTAATACATGAACTTGAACATACACTGAGGCCATTGAAATTTTGAATCTATTAAATCTTAGTCCCTAAATGTTGTTTAAATTATATAAATTATACTATATAATGTCATTGATGGACAAAAAGCATTCACGTGAATCATTTCTAATATTAATATAGGTAAATTAATATAATATTTAAAATGTTGTTTGTGAAATGACTCTGTTTAGTGTTCGATGAGATTTTACATTTATTTCACCGCTTTAATTCTGGACCCATTTACAGCATGATTTTAACACAGTTCATTGTTTTGGTTTATCGATATATTTGTTTTGGTAGTTTTTTCTATCTGTTTTTGGATATTGTAGATTAAATTGATTTTTTTTTGTGTGTTAAGTCTATTTTATTGTCCTTATCAGCTGTTTTGAAAAGTAACATTTGTTAAATTATTGCTTAAAGCACATCTTTTTCATTTGATTCCTGTCGTTCTTGATATTATTGAAGTTCATCAGGATCTCTTTCTTTCTTTTTAGGAGGAAAGTGCCAGTCATGAGTGCAACCAGCGTTTAGTGGTCCTCTACGGTGTGGGCAAACTGAGAGATGAAGCGAGACACACCATTAAGAAAATTACCAAAGACATCCTGAAGGTGCTAAACCGCAAAAGCACAGCAGAAACAGGTAACAGTGTTCCTCCTTTGACTGATGCTAAACATTTTCTGTTTACTTCTCTGGGCATGAATTTTGTCTGGCAGTTTGCTTTTTTCAAGATTGCGTTACAGTTTTATTTTACCTACTTTTCATCTTTAAGGATGAAAATGGGAGTCAGGGGATTGCTTGAATGTTTTATACATGTTCCCCAATTTGTTGACTGAATTTTTTTCCCTGCATCTTTCTGCAGAATAGTCCGTGTTTATCATATGAAAGATAATGTTTTGGCTGAAAGCAACATGGAAAACAGAAGCTTTGTCATGTTTGGGTGTTTGTAAAACATTTTTCACACGTAGGGTAATTGCTTGCTTTCCCACTGTGGCCATTCCAGCCGTTATCCGACTAATAATTCTCCTCTTTGTGTACTTTACATTTGTAACGCCTTTCTTATGCCCTTCTTAAAAGAACAAGCCCTCCTTTTTTCCTCCCTTTCTCTATAAACCCTCAGGGGGTTACATCACTCAATCTTCTTTCTACCCAATTTCTATGCTAATAGCTTTCATCTGTTCACAGTCACTTTATCTCAAATACACGTGACCTTATTAGGCTGATTTAAGGTTTTGGGAGTAATAATTGCACATACCACAATGTTTTGTGGCAGATTTCTGAGGTTGTGATGACCTTCCTTTCACAACTACGTATCTCTTAAATAAAAAGTACCTCTTTCCTTTTCTTTAAAGTGCCTCCATGGCAATGTCTTTTGCAGTGAAGCTTCGAAGTAGGCTGGAAATAAGATAAGACTCCACTGGCTTAACTAGATTTCATGGCTGGCCTGTTTGGCGGACTGGAAAGAATACTGCTGACCAGCAAGAGTTGCTGCTTCCTCTCATTTTTTTTTTTTAATTTCTTTTTCTTCTGTTTTTTACCCTCTGCATACACAGGAGGAGAGGAAGGACAAAAAAGGAAGAGGAGTAAGCCAGAGGCCTTTCCCACTGCAGAGGATATCTTCTCCAAATTCCAGCACCTCTCCCACTTTGACCAGCACCAGGTCACCTCCCAGGTTAGACAAGGAATAATTTTATGTTCTCATTGGTGTCGTGTTTCATAGTGTTTTAGATTCTGTAATTGTTTAAAGAGTAGCCAAACGGACCCGAAGGAATGACCTTTCGAATGTATCCCCATAAATATTTCTTCTGCAAGATGTCACAAAACAATTTAATGGCTCAGAACCGAAACAGCTCTGAGAAGGCTGTAACCTGAAAACCTGAGTATATATAAAATATAGCCATGGCCATGCCATCAGTTGGTTTCTATACTCTGCACCTTGAGGCCTTAACATTTTTGGCCTCTTTAGTTTTGACTTGTTGGAGCAAGAAGAAGCATTTAGTCGAGAGGGTACCAGCTTGGTTAGCATTTAGTTAGCATGGTTCAATCTCATAGACACAGAAACCTGATCATTTGTGTTAAATAACAAATAAATAAGCTACTATAATTTCACTTACCAAAACTGAAGCACAAACTTCTTGGGCAAGCAGCACCAATCAGCAGAACACATGATTTCTCTGATAATTCGGCAGTAAAGCACCAACACTGCAAATACTGCCGAGAGCTCCAGTTCAGTGAATCCTGCTGTTGGGAAGGAAAAAATTTGCTATAGATGCCGAAAGCAGTTTCTGTTTTACCTCTAAAATATTCCTTTAAATACTCATGTATTAACATGGTACTCCATTAAGACTGAGCCAGAACTGGAGTTTCTGATGCTTTTCAGGAGAGACAAATCTCTTTGGGGTTGAGTCAGGAAGGGCATCTGGTCTAAAAACACAAACTGGAGCTACCCGCTGTGGTGACCCCCTGTGAATAAGGGAGCAGCTGAAATAGCATTGGCTTTATTTTCAGCTCCTGAGATTGCCACTTGCTAAAAACACATCATAATGTAATATATTTAAATTATAAATGGCAGAGAATGCAGTCAGTCCTGAATAGTGAAGTGTTTTTAGTATTAGCCCACATATATAAACTGTGTAAAACATTTTGAAAATTTCATTTGGAACTTTATTAGTCTTGGACTTAAATCTGAAAGGGGCTAATACAGACTACAGAAGCCTCAGGAGGCCAGAAGTTGTCCCATAGTGTTTGGGGATTTACAGTTTAATACATTAGGATAACTTTCCACCACTTTTACGGCTTAGTCTGTGTCTGTATTTATATTAGAAGAATTGTTTGACATTTTCTGAAATATGCTTATTCGCTTTCTTGAAGATTCAAGTGGGTAGGAAGATTGATTCCATCCACATATCTCTTGAACATTAAGCTTTTTTTTTCTTTCTTTTTTAAACTTTTTTAAAGAGCCAGACTGGCTACTTCCCCGTCTTCTAGTCTTACTATAAGCCAAGCTAATCACCCTTGGACTGTGGCTTCAGATGTGACAGATCAGTCGTCTTTTTTATTCATCAGACTCTTTGTGAGAAACTTTGAGCGTTTATTAGTTTTCCTCTTTTGCTGTTAATTAAACCAAGTTTGCCTATTTACCATGATTTGAGTTTTAATCCACGTGCACTTAAAATTGGTTTATTGACTCAAAAGAAGATATTTGTTCTCATATTTCTTGCATTAATTTCACGTCTGGTATTTTGTGTGCAGGTGTCCAGAAATGTGCTGGAACAGATCACCAGCTTTGCCTTAGGGATGTCCTATCACCTGCCTCTCGTCCAGCACATTCAGTTCATCTTTGACCTCATGGAGTACTCCCTTAACATTAGTGGCCTCATAGACTTCGCTATTCAGGTACTGGCACTTCAATCACATTTTATGCAAACAAATCAAGTTAACGTCACCATATACTCAGCGTAATGTGTTAAACATCTGTTGACTGTTTTGCGCAGCTTCTGAATGAGTTAAGTCTGGTGGAAGCCGAGCTGCTGCTGAAGTCATCCAGCCTGGTGGGCAGCTACACCACGAGCCTGTGTCTGTGTATTGTAGCAGTGCTGAGGAGGTACCACTCCTGCCTCATCCTCAATCCTGAGCAGACAGCCCAAGTTTTTGATGGGTATGTTGCAAGTTTTAATGTTTGGAAAAGCTCATTTTCTACCAGTGTGCAAAGACTTGTTTCAAATTGCAGTCGGTGGACCAAGACTCTGTGTTGTCATCTTTTCTGCTAGATAAACTGAAATAGAGATTTCATCACACCCATAAAGGGATGTTTGCAGGGTTAAGGCTTCAGTTAAACTTGTAATTAAAGTAGTAAAGAGAGGATGCGTTTAGTCATTACAGAGTTAAAGAATTGTTGTTGGTTTGCACTCATTCAGAAAGGCATTCACTTTTTATACCGTGGGGATGCTGACGGTGCGTTTGGTTCCTGAATGCTGTGTACCGTAAAACACTTAACAAACGCCTCTTAATTGCACCTCTAAAGTGCAGTTATTACCAGAGTATATCTCTTTCTATTCTTTTGTGGACACAAATGTTCAGATTTTATGTGGCAGGCAATTTCTTGGTTTTTAATGATGCAGGCCAACAGGACCCTCATAACCTCGCGTATATGGTGTACATTGTTATTACAGTAGTATTTTTATTAGTGGATTTTAAATGGATTTTATTGCATTTTATCAGAGTAAGACTGTTTCCCCTAGCTGTCTCATCTCATTCTCCTCAGCAAGAAATAACCAAGACTTTTTCTTTTTATAACTGAACGAATGGCATTTTCGTTGTATTCACAGGTTACGCATTGTGGTGAAGTCAGGTGTGAACCCAGCAGACTGTTCCTCTGCTGAGCGTTGCATTCTGGCCTATCTGTATGATCTCTACACCTCCTGCAGTCACCTCAAGAACAAGTTTGGTGAGATATTTAGGTAAGGGAAAAAACAAAGAATGCGTAGACTCGTAAATTATGCTAGAATAGAATAATTTGGAACCCACTGGTTAACTAATATGGTTTTTTTGTTTTTTATCGGTCAGTGCAACATAATCTTAATTATCTGTTTTCGCCTTGTGTTCTACCACAGTGAGTTTTGCTCTAAAGTGAAGAACTCCATCTACTGCAATATCGACCCATCAGACTCCAACATGCTTTGGGATCCTATGTTCATGATGGAGGCCATCGCCAACCCTTCAGCCAACAACTTCAACCACTCCATGGTTGGCAAAATCCTGAATGACAGCCCAGCCAACCGCTACAGCTTTGTCTGTAATGTGTTAATGGATGTGTGTGTGGACCACCGTGACCCAGAAAGGTGTGTTACTCCTGCTGGGCTACATGGGTGTAGGGCTCAGATTGCTACACCTATGAACCCTTTCACTGGATTTGTGTTTCATGACATGTAATGTGCTTTCAGGGTGAACGATATTGGGATCTTGTGTGCGGAGCTGACGGCATATTGCCGCTCCCTGAGTGCCGAGTGGCTCGGCATTCTCAAGGCTCTTTGCTGCTCCTCTAACAACGGCAACTGTGGCTTCAATGACTTGCTGTGTAACGTAGATGTAAGTTTCTTTTTTCTGCATTTTAAAGTAAATCTGTTTTTCCTTGTTTTCTCTTATACTCTCAACAGTGGTTGAGGCTCATATTAAGCAAAGCCAAACGCTAGTTTTCTTTCTAAGTTTCATAGTATTTTTGGTTTTTCTCTTTTGTTTTTTTTTGTTTTTTTTCTAAATTAGAGAAGAATGTCTTTTCACAGAACATGTGTGTTAAATTTGATCTCTTTACTTGTGTCCTTTAGGTTAGCGATTTGTCCTTCCACGATTCTCTGGCAACCTTCGTAGCCATTCTCATTGCCAGACAGTGCTTGCTCCTCGAAGACCTGGTTCGCTGTGTTGCCATTCCTTCCCTTCTCAATGCAGGTAAGAGTTTTTAAATCCCATGAATTCTGGTAAAGGAAGTACTTATGCCATCGGTTCAAATATTAGCGGTCAGATGCCGAGAGCCTTGATCCTATTCTTCAAGTTTGTAGTTGTAGTACTAAAACAGGATCCACAGGAGCTTGTTGCTTTTGCTAGCTCATTTTCACAAGTTCAGTTAGGGATGCCTCCATTGTAAAATTGCTAAAATAACAATTTGTTATTTTCCATGAGTAAACATCACATTGTTGATCAGCCGGTATCAGACAGAAAGGAGAGTTTTGGCAGACGCAGATGTCCAGCTGAGATATAGATTTACCCATGGTTTCAAGGAGTGCACTCTTTATTCCATGCGACATATGAGGACTGTGAAGTTTTGTGACGTACAGTACTTCACAGTCCTAATAGTGCATTTTGGTGTTCGGTTTTGTCCACCTAACTGTGATGCATTTGATTGCCATAGTTTAGCATTATTCTAGAAGATGTTAAGCTCTGTCATCAGTGGTAAACCTAAAAGTATCATATTTGAATATTATATTACATTTTAGTTTAATGTGTGGTTTAAAATACTCATTTGTGCCTCAAACTCCTCCAACATCAATGCATTTTCTGTCTGTTTTAGGTAGTTATTATTAGAAAACCCTCTGTTTTGAACACCACATGCAGGTTTGCTGCTTTTCACACATTCTCAGTGACAGCATGTGGTGTTCAGTTGTTACAGCTGACCCAATATATGGATAAGTATACTTTCTGCATGTATTGTTAAAAACTGCCCCCTTTGGGAGTGTTTTCTTTAAAATATTCTTTAAAGTAAGCCTATTTGTCCACTAAATCTCTCGCTTACATTTTTCCTTTAGCCTTACTTGCGTTCTCTGTACCACTTTCCTTCCAAGCATCTCTATATAATCGCACAGGCATTAGGCATTCTATAAATGAGTGAGCAGTACATTTCAGCCTGGCTCACAGGAAGGAATATCCAGCTTTATAATGCATTAGTTCTATCAAAGGGGAGAGTAAACGTGACGGATTTGATCTGGGTCCACAAAGCCTCGGTGCAGTTTGTGCTTTCGCCAGAAAAGTGCCTCTCTCCCTGCTGTTAATCTTTTTTTCCCTCCCAGAGTGGAGACAAAGCCTCATTCAGCCATGCTGTTTGGTTGCATTTGGCTCATGTTATAACACTACTACATGTGCCAAATGCCAACAGCTCTCACTTGTAGTAAATGCTTTGTTCTCACTCCCTGTTTCTTGACAACAGCTCTATGAAAATTCCTCTTTATCCTGCCTGATGAGGAGACTATCTAGGACAGGGTTTAAATTTAGATGTGTGACTTTGATGTAGTGGATTGTGTAGCCCATCCAAAAAAAAAAAAGAAGTGAACCTTCTTAATGCGATGTGAAGGAAGTCGGTGTTAATCAGAGCATATGTTTTGATCTGTGACTTCAGCCTGCAGTGAGCAAGACTCTGAACCAGGAGCCAGACTGACCTGCAGAATTCTCCTGCATCTTTTCAAGACACCACAACGCAACCCTGTCCCCCAAGATGGTGTGAAGTCAGGTAGTGAGCGCACCTAGAAACGTTTTACCGTTGTTTCAGCTTGAAACAATGAAATGTGCATTTTGTCTTGAACTGGTGTCATAACTTTGCAGACAAGGCTTCAGTTGGTATCCGGTCGTCTTGTGATCGCCACCTTCTTGCCGCCTCTCAGAACAGCATAGTGGTTGGAGCTGTATTTGCTGTTCTCAAAGCTGTGTTTATGTTGGGTATGAATATTTATATTCCTCTTATATCATTTAAAGCTTCGAGTGCACCACGTAAAAACTGGTATCAAACACGGGCATAATGAGTTTCGCCGAATGTTTACTGATTGGTTTTTATCGGTTCCTTCTTGTTGCAGGTGACGCTGAGTTGAGAGGCTCAGGGTTGTCACACACCACCGGCCTGGACGACATATCAGAAGGACGCAATGTCTCGATCGAGACAGCCAGCTTGGATGTATATGCGAAGTATGTTTTGAAGACCATCTGCCAGCAGGTGAGAATATGAGTTAAGATGGTGTGACTATAGTCCACAGTCAGCATGAGGTAAAATGGCTAAAAAAATGAAGATTCTCTGGTCAGTGAACATTGCTTTTTACTTTGAGGACTTTGGTCTTATCATTGGTGCATTTTTTTTTTGGGCAGAAAGCTTTTGTGAGACAACAAATAGTAACTGATTATTCTTGTTTTGTATTTCAGAATTTATTATAAATTCAGTAAGCCAGAGGTGCATAAAAAGCATGAATGAGATCATTTTCTGCACCAGATGTCACTTGGATATGAAGGCTAGAGGAAGAGCTGGCAGCTCATTATCTTAGAGGGCTGTACTTGCTCTGAGGCCTCATGAAATTTCCAAAATATTTTTCAGTCAGCAGCTCTGTTTCATAAGAATTGACCCATTGCCCTGTTTTCATCACTACCCACCCAGCTTTAGTCATGCTTGTTTTGCATGACTGAGTTTATCTTGATACTTGAACCTGAACGTGGGGATCACTGAAGTTGTTGACGTTTCCCACTTTACTCCTTTTCCCTTCTTTTTCAGGAATGGGTTGGAGAACGCTGCCTGAAGTCTCTGTCTGAGGACAGCAGCGCCCTCCAAGACCCGGTGCTGGTGAACATTCAAGCCCAGCGACTGCTGCAGCTTATTTGCTATCCTCACCGCCAGCTGGACAGTGATGACGGTGACAACCCTCAGAGGCAGCGTATCAAGCGCATCCTCCAGGTAGAGGGGAAAAAAAAGTCACTCACATTGTGCTTTACTTCTGGCTGATTAATTTATTTTTGGTTCACATGATGCATGAAGCTTTGTTTGGCATTGAGAACGAGCGTGTTAACTGTAACAGCTTTAATTTGTCTAAAATCATTTGTTATCGAGTTGTTTCTTGAGTTGGATTGGTGGAGTGTTGCTGCCCTCTCCTGGCTAAATGAGGGTTTTAGGACAGGAGTGTTAAACTCATTTCATTTAATGGGCCACCAGAAAAAATTGGATCAGTAAAACAATTACAGAAAAACGTGCCCCTGTTTTAAAATACAGACACATGGTGAAAGATTTGTTTACATAATAAATTATGAACAGCCTTAGTTCTTAACTTGTTCATGAGCGGTTGTTCATTTCCACCACAAGAATAGAATTTAACAGTAATCCTTTCCCTGATGCAGAATATGGACCAGTGGACCATGAGACAGTCGTCTCTGGAGCTGCAGCTGATGATCAAACAGAGCACCAATAATGTAAGTGTTTTTTGAAAAAAAACAAAACATAAGCGTGGGATTTCTGTTATCAGACATATCATATTATTTCTTATTTGTTTTTCTTTAGGAACTCTACTCTCTCTTGGAGAACATAGCCAAGGCCACTATAGAGGTGTTCCAGAAATCAGCTGAGATGAACTCCAGTAACCCCTCAGGGAACGGGGCAGCAGTCCAAGGAGGCTCTGCATCTAATAACAACAGCACCACAAGCAAAATGAAGCCTATTTTAAGGTGCGTCTCTCCTCAGGTCTTGTTAAAATTATTCTATGTGGTTTTTCTGTTGTGCGTGGAAATTTATTTATAAGGAAAAAATCATTGCCATTGCATTTGGGTTTGAATACAGCGATGCTGACGTCTAACATTTATTATCTGCAGCTCATCAGAGCGATCGGGTGTTTGGCTGGTGGCTCCGTTGATAGCCAAGCTGCCCACGTCAGTCCAGGGCCATGTGCTAAAGGCGGCAGGAGAGGAGCTGGAGAAAGGGCAGCACCTTGGCTCTTCTTCACGTAAGGAGAGGGACAGGCAGAAACAGAAAAGGTATGTGGTAAACTCACATTTCTTTGTTGTTGGAACCAGTTAGATTTATTTGATCTGGAATCTCAGAAAGAAATGTTTGGCAGGAAGGACATTTTCATTTTGTAGCACTTACACATGTTATGAAATCTCCAAAAACTCAGTCTGCCCACTTGTGGACCATGATTCCTTTTTTATCAAGTGAAATGTGTTTTCCTTTCACAGTATGTCTCTGCTGAGCCAGCAACCGTTCCTGTCTTTGGTCTTGACCTGCTTAAAGGGGCAGGATGAACAGAGGGAAGGTCTCCTCACCTCCCTTTACAGCCAAGTGCAGCAGATTGTCACCAACTGGAGAGAAGACCAGTACCAAGATGACTGCAAGGCAAAGCAAATGATGCATGAGGCACTGAAGCTACGACTGAATCTTGTAAGCATTTTTAAAAAGAGCCAGCTGGTTTAAATGTTTGAAAAAAAGAAAGAATTGCATGAATTAAATCAAACTACAAAGAAGGCAAAAAAAATCCATCTTGTTTTATAATCTTTGTGGGCAGAAGTTGTTCATGTGAACTTCTAGTTGTAGCTAAGTTTTTATATCAAATCATTTACTAGAAAATTATTTTGACACAGGTGTAGTCATGAGTGGAAGACGAACCTGGTATTCACACATATACATACAAGCACTAATTACCTAACATTCACACCCTTGCAAACTCATTGAGAGCGACTCAGGATTCGGTTTCTGGATTCTTTGGCATGCAATCCACTGGAGCAGCCGGGGATCGAACCGACAACCTTTCGATTATCTACGTCCATAGCCACAGCCACCCACCCAATCACAGGACGCGGTGTATCAGTGCTTTTTTTCTGTATCTCTACATCATTTGCATTAAATTGGTGTACATTAGCACATAAGTTTCACTTTTGAAACTATGATGTATGCCATCATTTTGTTGCTCAAAGTTGAATTTAGAGAAGATGGTGCTGAACAAAAATGTGATTTTGGCTTTATATTTGAGTAGATTTTGTTGATGTTTTTAGCAGAGCGTAAATACGTTTTTCAGCTCTGAAACATTTATATTTGAACTTACAGTGATTAAAAAATGCTTTAAAAATGTACAAATTTAAAAAGAGTGAAATTTTGCCACTGTGTACTGTGAGGGCCTGTAAAGCAAACAAAAATGTCGTAGTTGGTTGCAGGGTAAAACTTTACATGGCTTTATTTAATGTATGTATTATGAAGGAAGATTTGTTTTGTTGAAAGCTGCAATGACCCAGCTTTTATCGTGGACAAAAGCTGAGACTAATAAAAGAAATGGAAGCAAGAACGTCTTTCGTGTCAGCACTATTTAAAATCACCTGGTTTTTCTTCTTCTTCTTCGTATCCCATCAGGTCGGTGGCATGTTTGATACAGTGCAGCGCAGCACGCAACAGACCACTGAGTGGGCGGTACTACTCCTTGACATCATCAGCAGCGGCACAGTGGACATGCAGTCCAATAAGTAAGCGTTTGCTTCAAAGTAGCTTTAAAAAATGATATAGGCCCATAATTCTTGAATTGGACACTAGGAATTGGATTTTCCCGCTGCTAACAATTGATGTGCATTTTTAACAGTTACAGTAGTATTTTTAATTGCAAAAAACTGTGGAGTACCATCTAATGTCACTCAAGCGGGGCATCAGTGCCACCTTATGGCCCCCCGGCACACACATATACATTTTGAATAAACAGTCTTATAAACTATAATTTGAAAATCATGAGTGTTACTACTGGACATTGACTTTATCTACCTGACTCCTAACTCTGCTTCTTTCCAACAGCGAGCTCTTCACAACAGTGCTGGACATGTTGAGTGTGCTGATTAACGGCACACTGGCTGCTGACATGTCCAGCATCTCTCAGGGCAGCATGGAGGAAAACAAGAGAGCCTACATGAACCTGGTTAAGAAGCTCAGGGTAGGATGAGCTCTGTTTCCTCACTTATGCAAGATTTAGTTACTGTGTATAATACTTTCCATTTGTAATGTTATCCCTTCATTATGAAGGACCAAAAAAAAAGTCACTCTCTGAATAAGTATTGCATTAAATATATTAACAATGTCATTTAATTTTCCATTTAATTGTATTAACTCGTCAATCTGTTTTTAAATGCATGTATTTATTCCTTTTTTTAACTTGTATTTACAGCTAAATTGTCAGTAATATTAAGTTACTATTACATTATTATTAAATTACTTAATACAATTAGTAAATAAATACCAAAATAAATAAATAAATTCACTGTCAAAAGAAAAATGTTAATGCATGATCTGCTTTCAAAATTACGTGCATAACTGCGACTTTCTGCTTTCCTTATCAGTAGTAAAGGTGTATTAAGTAGCGAACTCACCAGATTAAAGTTTGTAGCGCCGTCTATAAAAATAACCACTTGAGTTCAAGTTAAAATGAGGCTGACCACATTTGTCAGAGTGACGAAAGTGAAGCAATTGGTTTTTCACCTTAAGTGCAAAAGGCGTGTGTACTTAGAACACTAAAGGTCATGGTTAATTCTAGCTGTAACTATCTTGATTATTGATCATTTTGCATGTGAGGGCAGCCAAAGTAATGGTTTTGCTCATGTAGACATTAAATGAGAAGAACTCCATTTTCCCATGTAAAGTAAAGTTTTATTAACACTCACTCCACCTGTTTTCTGTCCACAGAAAGAGCTTGGAGATCGGCAGTCAGAAAGTTTGGAAAAGGTTCGCCAGCTTCTGCCGCTGCCCAAGCAAACCCGTGATGTCATAACCTGTGAACCTCAGGGTTCGCTGATAGACACTAAGGGCAACAAGATTGCTGGCTTTGAGAAGGAGGTTAACACTTTATTTTTATTTGTCAATATACATCACTTATATTAGGCTTTTAAAATTAGATGTACACAATTTTTATATTTTGATAGAGGGTAGAGAAGTATGTTGAAGACAACTAAGGATGTAAATACTGCAGCTTGTAAAGATAAATAAAAGTTAAAGTCGCGAGAAAACCAGAACACATTGCCTCAAGGTCAAAGTATATGTTAGAAAGCAAACAGGTTTATTTATGTTATGATATTTTGTTGTTGTTGTTGTTTTTTGGTGTATTTTAAAGAGTTGCCGTTAATCAATCTGCAATGAACTGATGCTAACTTGATGATTTTGAATTTAGTAAGTTTAATTTCTCTCTGATCTATCAGGGTCTTCAAGTATCTACTAAACAAAAGATTTCTCCGTGGGATGTTTTTGAGGGTCTGAAACACTCCGCCCCTCTCTCCTGGGGCTGGTTTGGTACAGTACGTGTGGACCGCAAGGTTACCAAATTTGAGGAGCAGCAGCGATTCCTCCTTTATCACACCCACCTGAAGCCCAAGCCACGTAGCTATTACCTGGAGCCACTTCCCCTACCCCCTGAAGAGGAGGAACCCCTGACACCTGTCTCACAGGAGCCGGAGAAGATGATAGAGGCGGTGAAGACGGAGAAGAATGTAGCCACTGTGCCACCCGAGTCCAACAAAAAGTCCAAATCCAAGAAAAAGAAAACTCCTTCGGCCAAAACAGAGGTCTGTTATCCCGCCAATTGATGTTTTTGCTATTAAATATGACAGATCATTATATTTTAAACATTGATTTCCAAACTTAAATAAATGCTTTATCCTCTGTGACTAGGACTATAACCGAACACCAGGTCCTGTCTATACACCTATGGCACCAGAGTTGATGCAGAACCCCACATATGCCAGGGCCATGCCCTATAATCCACAGAACGTGTACACACAGAGCCAGCCTCTACCTCCAGGTCAGATCACAGGTCAGATAGTAACTGCAGGATACTCTCATCATTATGACTAATGCTGCTGTAGCACCCAAGAGGAATTTCCATAGCTGGAACATCTGGGATTGAGACTTACATTTTATTTGTTTTTATTTGTTTCTCCACAGGAGGTCCAGGTTTAGATGCTCCACATAGACCTAACCGCAACCAAATAAACAAAATGATGCCCGCTCGGCCTAACTATCCACCAGGCATGATGCCTGGCATGCCGGGAAGCATGCCTGGTATCATGGCACCAGACAAACAGTACCAAATGACTTTTAAGCCCCATGCTACCATGCCACAAGGCACAACTCTGCGACAGCAACTACAGGTCAGGCTGGTGAGTCTGTACCTCTGACATGTCAAGCAATACTTTCTAGTTGAGAATAGTTGTGCCACCTTAGCACTATTTAGTAAACTTAAACAGAAGTAGTTTGTATTTAACTGCTGCTTAAATTCTGATCCTTGATTGTTTTTATAGTAGAGAAAAAGGAATAATTCCATTTTCGTGCTTTCAGCATCAAAATCCAAACGCATTAGGGCAGCAGATCAGACCAATACCACCAAACCAACAATATACTTCAATGCAAACGGTAAGTGTTTTGGTTTTCTTTCTGAGGTCTATCACATTTAACACAAGGTTGTATACATGATCAAACAGGATACCAGAGACCTCAGATCATTTTTTAAATCTATCGTATATTTTGCCTGTGGTCTTTCCTGGTCTTGTCAGCAGTTGTCTCCTCCTCCTTTCTTGGCTTAAATTATAATAATAATTATACCACAGGGCTATACCACATACGGATCACACATGGGCATGCAGCAGCATCCATCTCAAAGTGGTAATATAGTACCTCATTACCATGGCAACCAAAATTTCCCGGGCGCTCATGCTGGAGCCAGCCCTGCTGTAGTGGATCCTCTAAGGCAACAGAGGCCAAGTGGGTATCTTCTCCAGCAGGCCCCAGGATACCCACAGAGTATGCAGAACACACAGAGGTCAGTGTTATGTTGCAAGTAAATCTGCTAGTTTGATCATTAGTAGCACTTAGAAGTCTTCTTGCAGAAAGTTGACATTGTTTTGATAACTTTTGCTGTATTTGAAATTTCAAGTCTTTGTGTCTTTTTGTCCTTGTTGTGCTCGCTGTATTGTTGCATGTGCTAATTTTTCTTATTGGCTTGTACACATCAGGTTTCCCCACCAGCAACTCCAGCAGAATCCTATCATGCCATCCCACCTCGGTCAAATGGGACAAGGTGTCCATCCAGGCTTGTCCAGGCCCAATCAGATATTAACAGAACAACAGCAGCAGCAGCAGCAGCAGCAGCAACAATTAGTACAGCAGCAGCAGTACATCAGACAACAAGTAGCGATGAGGGTATGTCACTTATATGAAGCTAGTCAGATCTTAGCTATGGCTTGGGTTTATTTTTTATCCACAACAGATTTTCTTAAAACAAAAAAAAAGTTGCCTGGTGCAGCCTCAAAAACTAAAAAACAGTTTATGGAAGGCTGTATTTAAAAGGCATGACCTGTAAAAGCATAAACACCTTTAAAGTTCCTCTTCTAGCTTAGATTAAAGTACTAAAAGTACATATTTCATCACTTCTATGTTAGAAATGTAGTGGTATTGAATAATGTGAACTTTACTTTTAAACACATTGTCACAGCTAAATGTTTCCTCCTATGCTGAATAAAATTTGTTCCCAACAAAATTAGGATTATCTCAGACTGATAGGATTGGTTCCCTAGCTTTGTCTTCTACCATATTAGGGGGGGAAAAAAACACCATTTGGACATGTTAACTTGTTTAAATCTCGCATCTTTTGAGATTAAATCCAGTGTGCAAGAGGCCTTCAATGCTGTCAATTCTTTCAACTTTTGTGGTGCATTAATGAAATTTACAAGCGTTTTCTATGTTATGTTTCCTCAACCAAAGCAGGCACAACAACATCAACAACAGCAGCAGCAGCAACAGCAGCAGGTCCAACCACAGCAGGTTCCTCCTCAACAGCAGGTTCCACAGCAGCAACAGCCGCAGGTGACGGCTGTGCCTCCACCGGGCCAGGCGCAGAACCAGGGCCTGAGCATGCAGCCGCTGCCACCGCAGCAACCCATGGTAGGAGTCCAGTTGATTTTAGTGGCTTTTAGTAGTCCAGGCTTTCGCAGGATTTATTCATTACCACTGGACAGGTGGCAGGTGCTGGGAAGTTTTCGTGGAAACGTCATCTGTGTTTAAATATGATGCAGCACTTAGAAAACTCAGGTTTCTTTAGATATGGTGAGATAAACTAAAGGATTAAGAGTTCTTGTTATGCTGCTAAATAATTATTTAAAATCTATGTTGAGTTATCACAAAAATTAATTTACAAGAGGGATTAAAAAAAAAAGGTGCTGTTTTCATCTGAGAGTAGCTCCAAAGTGCAGTAAGGAAATAGTCTTGCCTAATAAAAAACAACTAATAAAACCTGTGAGAGATGTGTCTAAAGACCCAAGAACAACTGCCAAGACACTAGTGAATTTGTTAGCCAAGTCAACAGTCACTAGGATCCTGCACTGAAAAACTCCACTTCTGCAGAAGAGACACCTTAAAGCCAGACTGAAGTATGCTAAGGACAACGTGGAGAGGGATCATGCATACTGGAAGTGCATCCTTTGGTCAGATGAGATAAAACTAGAGCCAGCAGCAAAACTGGGTCTGGGTCGTCACTTTGTCTTACAGGATGACAGCAATCCAAAACATACGTCATTCCTGGTGAAGAACTCACTCCCGAAGACCACCGTGAACATTGAGTGGCCGTCGAATGGCCGATCAGTTTGTGATCATTTACCAGCCCACTTGAGGATTCATGCTCCCCAAATGTTCAGTTGCTGCTAAATGGCTGCTTTTTAAATGAATCAAAGTTAAAGGACAGAGACTGGCCAGTTTTCTGTGTGTGGAGTAGTAGTAGCACAGGATTGCAAGTTTGTCATCTTGTCATCTTGCATTAACCCTGGGTCAGTGATGCTGCTCTGACTTCCAAGTTGGAAATCCAACTTGAGTTTATTTAAAATGAATTAATTTGGATAAATGTGCAAAAATGGTTCTCTAAGTACCCTCTCTCTCTTTTAGTTCCCACGACCGGGAATGCAGCAGACTCAGCAGCAACAGCAGACCGCAGCTCTGGTCAGACAGCTGCAACAGCAACTGTCAAGTAAGTCAAAAACCTCTTCAGTGGCATCTTCTCACATTTCTAATGCATGTTCATTGTTCCACATTTATAAACCTTTCCCCTTTGTTTTCCAGGTACACAACCATCACAGGGCACCAACTCTTATTACTGATAATGTTTGTTCATAGTGGTGTGCAGAGTGGAGGCCCTGATCTGTGGATTGGGGGAATACATGTGTCCAGTCCCATAAAGGTAGTTAGGAGGGATGACTTGAAGGCACAGAGGACCACCAAACAGATTAACGAAATCCAATATTGACCACTGAGGCAACAATCAGAGATGATCCTGTGTCACTTGTGTAATTATGAAATATCAATGGAGTGATCCTTATCTGAAGTAAACATGTAATGCTTAACGATGGAGCCTATGTAAAGAAAAAAATTACCACAAATTATAAGAATAATGCAATTTTTTTTTTTAAATTTTCAATTTGTACAATTTTTTCAGTTTCGTGTATTTCTCATTAAAAATCATGTCAGTTTTTAATGTCTGGTACTTGTGTTGGCTCCCTCTTTTAAAACCTGGTAGTGAAAGTTTTTATCTTTCACTGCTCTTTTTCAAGTTCTGGGGGAAGGAAAATGAGCAATGAGTGCATAAAATGTACCAAACTGGTGTAAATACCACCATAAATGACTGTTTTGTAAAAGTGTTCCAATAATGAGTAAATAAAACAGTGTTCTTATTACAAGGACTATGAAACTGACGCAGCTAAATGGAACTGAGGCATCAGTTCATTATTCACGTCTGTGTGTTTAATATTGGGGGAGAGGGGAGAGGGGGAAGGCATACTGGTAAATGGAAAAAGTTGTTGGTGTGTTTCCTCAGCTTGGGACTATAGTGATTAGTAAAAAGATAAAATTACAACAGTGGAAAGACACTTTGACTAACAACCGTTCAGAGACCGGGCAGCTAGTACATATGTAGTATTTCTTCTTTTTTTTTTTTTCCCCCCCCACTACAACTAATCTCTCTAGTTTTTAAATCAACACTGAGAAATGCAAACAGCAAAGTCTAAAGACCCTGTATAACTATACAGGTGTTTTCATTTTCACTTCAGGTTAACACGATATTTAGAATAGAGTTTCAAACCAGACAGTATGACATCCAACAGTAGAATAAAAAGATGTTAAATCATAGCTCCATTCAGTTTAGAGTGATGATATTCATAACTTTTGCCATTTCTCTATAAATTTAAAAAAAACCCACAACAACAAAGGCTTAAGCTGTTTACAGACAGAAACTGTAGATTTTTAGAATCAGAATGAGACTGATGTCCTTTCTAAAATGTGGCACTCAACAGGAAATGAGTTCAGATGAATTCTCACTACTGGAAATACTCTGCTTGGTTTTAGCAAATGAGCTGCAGGATAAAGTGTGCAGAATGCACTGAACTACTTTCATGCAAGCGCAATCATACTAATGAGGTTTTAGATGAAAGATAGACTAACGTGCGATGTAACTGGTTTAGATCTTTGTGTTTTCACACCCGCCACTGGGAAAAAGGTTCACGGTTGCAGTGCATTTGTGACAACTGTCACACTGTGAAACTTAGTTTTGAGATTACATTAAAAAACAAACATCATCCTCATTTCAAATTTGCAGACTTTTTTGTTTTCTTGTGTTTTTGTTTATCTACATTATGAGGTTCCAAGCGACTGAAAAGCACTCTGCTGTCAGATCCTAGTTTTCTTCCTTCAAAAGGACAGTCCATTCCTTGGTACCTCGGCAGGAAGTTCAGGGCTGCCCAGCTCCTCTCATGTGGTTGCACCCCAAGTCTTGATAGCAATTTGTTAGAAGTCTCCGGCACAATTGGCTGGAGAAGTGTGCCATATATCCTCAGACACTCAAGAGAGATGTGGATGATGGTGTCTACCCAACGCTGGTCTTCACCGTCCTTCCTATCCAGTTTCCAAGGTGTGTGGCGCTGGACAAACCCATTAGTGAGCCTCACACAGGAACTGATGGCCTCCAGAGCTTTGTATATATGCATAGTCTCATAGTGCTTTTCCACCACAGCTGGGAGTTTTTTTACAGCATCCAACATGTGGTAGTCTTCACGCACAGCTCTGCCTCCGTGTGCTCTGGGGAAGGACTGAGGACAGAAAGAGGGGTAGACCTGAGCTGGGTTGAGAGCTGGTGCTGTGCAGCGGTTAAGCAGACCACCCAGAGAGTCTGCAAGCTCTGCGTTGAGCAGCTTGGCAACTTTGTCATCTGTGTAATCACAGTCCGCGTCAGGAACACCCTGACGCAGGAGAAAGTATCTCATACCATCAGCTGTAAACATTTGTGAGCGTTCAAGAGGATCGACCACATTGCCCAAACTTTTAGACATCTTCTTTCCTCCTACTGTCCAGTGGGAGTGCACATGAATCACCTGTGGCAGTGGCAGTCCAGCTCCTAGGAGAAAAGCTGGCCAGTAGATGGCGTGAAATTTTAGGATGTCCTTTCCTATAACATGGCGGGCCACATGCCACCATTGGTTGTGTTTATCTGGATATCCAGCTACTGTGAGGTAGTTCACCAGAGCATCTAGCCATACGTAGATAGTCTGTTCATCATCTCCGGGGACTGGGATCCCCCACTGAAGACGGGTTCTCTGACGGGACACCGAGAGGTCAGGAAGGTCTTCCTGCAACAACTTAAGTACAGCCTGGTGGAAACGCTCAGGCTGTACAGCCTGAGGATTTCCTCTGAGCCAGTCAAGCAACTGAGATTGAAAGGCAGACAGGCGAAACATATAGTTCTCCTCTTTCATCCACTCCACCTGCAAAACAGTGGAGAGATAATCTGTTTTTGAAGCTTTGTTAATGAAGTAAAAATAGCTTAGTATAAACACTGAAAAGGGGAAAACAGGTAAAAATCTCCATTTCGCAATTCATTTAGGAAGCATTTTCAGTGTTTATTTGGCAGGGCAGTAGAGCACAGACAGGAACGACAGGCAGTAAAAAGTCTGTGGCAGAATCGAACCCATTATTAGGCACCACTTGCTCAGTAAATTTCATACACACTAAAGATTAGAAGCTCAAGTTGGCGTATTTTTTCTAGACTTCTTAAAGTTCCTCAAGATACAAAAGGAAAAAATTGTTTCCACGGTTTGATCGAAATTACCTTGTGTCCACTCTCCAGCGACACTTTGATGTCCTTCCCTAATGAGTCCAAAGCATCACCGACTTGAGAGGGCATAAGGAAGCTTTCATCTTGCGTGGAGTACCAGCCTTTGTAAATCCCCTTATAGATGAGCCCTTTGTTCCACAGCACCGACCAGAAATGCTCCACAGCCTCACGGTGTCTCTGCTCAGTGGTTCTTATGTAATCTGTGTACGATATGTTGCAGCTGCTGAAGAGATGTCTGAACTGCTTGGACACACCTGTGCAGAAGGCCAGGGGATCTTTTCCTGCAGCTTCAGCAGCTTGTTGGATTTTCAAGCCATGTTCATCAGTGCCTGAATGTATTACACACATAACAAGAGCATCATCAAAAGAAGCCAAAAGGTCCACTGAGCAATAATATTGGTTAAAATTCAAATACATTCCACTCACAATCATATAAAACAGAAAACAAACTAATTTACTTTTTCAACAGTTTTAAAATGTCAAAATTATTAGGTGATTACAGAACAGTTTTATGTCAACATCTTAGTCTTTTCTTCTCTGTTATGCCATTTTTCTCGTTTGCCCTGATCTATTCAATGTAAGGCTTAAAATGCTGTATAATATAGACCTTAATACCTATAGACACCCATTAATAAAAGTAACATGAAAAACTAACATTCAGCGTAAATGGAAGATTTACCTGTTGCAAACTTTGAGTTAAATCCCTGCAGTAGTTTGTACCTGTGTAAGCAGTCTGCTAAGACTGCTGAGTACAGGTGTCCTAAATGAGGTGAAGCGTTGACATAGAAGATGGGAGTAGTTATATAGTAACTTCTGTCTTCTTTGCATAGCTGGGTGCTCAAAGCAGCGCTGCTCCGATGTTTCCAGAGAAGTGGAACCGGTGATAAAATCTGCTTTTGACGGAGTCTGTAAACCGCTCTACATCCTCTGGTAACAAAAAGAAAGGGGAACCTCATAGTTGGATACCAGCCAACGTCCACATGAAGACCAAAAAACGATATTGAATCCAAGTATTGTAGAGACTGTTAGCGTAAAACCGGCAAACTCAGTTCATTGTACGCCTTTTTCGTAACCCTGGAATCCATGTGTTTCATTGCCTGTGAAGGTTAAGGCTTCTTCCGGTTTCTAAGAGCAACAATAATTTGTCCAATGAAAACGCTGTATGTTGACTATCAACCACCAATCAGATTACAAGGTGTATTTTCGATAAGTTGGCATTTTCCCCCTTTTCTTTTCTTTCTTTTTTTTTTTAAATTTAGTGTTACCGCTGATATTCTAACAAATATTTAAAAAGAAATTATACAAAAAGCTAAATATTTACGGTTAAAAACTAAATCGATTTCAGTGGGACGTTTTTTTGTTTTGTTTTTTTTACTTTAACTTTATTGACAAAAAAACAGACCAGGAAGTTGACATGTGCACAGGCACATGGTTTCAGTGAGGTAAATACAAACGATTTGTAATTAATTTAAAAAAAAATCCACTTATCACAATTAAGTTGTTGAGTTTTTGCATATACTAATACAACAATGTGCTTATTAAAATGGTGATTATTATTGGAGCACAGTTCAAACAAAACTGTGATTGTTTGAATCTTCTTCCACACCTTGGCAAAGTGGTGACATATCTGAACAACTTGTCTCCTGCTCCCCCCTTTCCTCAGTCAAACCAGATCCTGGGATACTTGAATTCCTCCAGAAACTTGTCCCTACCCCAGAGTGGGCACTCCACCTTTTCTGGCTGAAGACCATGGCCTTAGACTTTGAGGTGCTCACAAAACACATGCCGACTGGTTGGGCAAACTCCAGCGCTCAACCAGCACAAGAAACCACATTGCTCTTCCTGAATCTGGGGTACGACTGATGGACAAACTGTCCTTTCCAGTACCCTGGCTTCCTCTACAGAAGGCGTGTCAGTGGGATTAAAGAGGTCCACAAAGTATTCCTTCTACCACTTGTCTATGTCCTTAGTCGAAGTCAGCAGTGGTGGAGCACCACTTTCCCCTCCTGATTTCCTGACAATTCGCCAAATTTGCTTTGAGGCAGTCTGAAAGTCTTTTTCCTTAGCCTCACAAAACTCTTTGCACACCCGAGTTTTTGCTTCAGCCACTGCCCAAAGTGTGTTCCGCTTGGCCAGCCAATATCCGAAGTCCCAAAGGCTAACCAAGCCGAAGAGGACTCCTTCAGCTTGGTGGATCCCTTTACTGTATCCACCAACAGCTTTGTCCGGCAGCCTCAACAATGGAGTTCCATTTGGACTAAATCTCCTCAGCCTTCCTTGGAATGCTGTCAAAGTTCTGATGTGGGAGCTGAAGATCTTGTGGACAGGGGATTCTGCGAGGTGTTCCCAATGCACTCCTACAACATGTTTTGGTGTGCCAGGTCTGTCCAGAATCTTCCCCTGGCACCAGATCCAGCTCCCCACCAACTTATATAAATCTATAATTCTTAGTTCTTCATTGAGTTCTTTGGACTTTTCAATTATTCTGAATTGTTTTGTGTTGGTGAGTCCAATGAGTGGTGTCAAACAAATCATTTTTGCTGGCAAAGAGAAACTTCCAATAGTCAATCATTATCACTAACAAGAAGTTAGAATGCCTTGGCTTTGTCAAGTTATAAGATATTTTAGAACTTTTGGCACCACTTATGAAAAGATTTAAGTTCTTCTGTGTATATGTTTGACTCTGTATATATACTTTTGTCCCAGTGTGGATTAGAGTAAATCCCCCCCAAAAATTCAAACTTGTGCATCCAATTATTGCTTTGTAAAGTCAGTAAATATGTGTGTTCTATACAATCACTCTACCATGGAGATTTTTCAAAGAAATCATCAAAAGCCCAAAATTACCCTCACATTCATGCCCATGACAAGTGTATATAAACTCCTCACTGCAACTGTATATCTATTTAATACATACTGTAAATCAAAGTGTTATAGTATTATTTTAGCACATGGAAGAAGTTCACATGCAAACTGTATGTGATATTGCTTGATGTTATCAACTGGAAGCATTATTTAAGTAAATTATTGGTATCTGCCGTCACAAATTCATTAATATTTATGTCCCATGTCTCGCTTTTATTAGGGTCATTATTTGGAGGACAATTTAGGCTTCAAACAAAAACAAAAAACAAATACATAACCCTTTATTTGATCTTTTTCTATTATATATTGTTGCTGTATAGCCTTTTTTTAAGTTTAAATATTAAACTTAAAAAAAGATTTTCCAATTCTCCAGAACCAGAAAATGTAGATTATAAAATTGTAAAAATTTAGATTTTAAAAAGGTGATGGTAGCTGCCTTCATGCTAAGATACTAATACTAATACTAATACTAATAGCTAAGATTGATTCATTTAAGCAACTTTCTAAATTTACCTTGCTGAACTTTTTAATAGTCACTATTACAAAGGTAGTAATAGTGACTGTGAGCTAATAAAAACATTTATGTTTATTTTTAATAAAAATTATATAGTAACAGTGTTAAAAACAGTGTTGGACAAGTTAACAGGGTCGAATAGCTATATTTGCTTTATTTGTAAATAATGTAATGTGGAATGTAATGTACTGTGAAAGTCAGGGATAAACGTAGTTATGTAAATAAAAGAATGAAACTGTGAAATTAATTTGTCTTCTTTTGATAATATGGGTAACAGGGACTTGTAATGGTTAGAGTGACATACTTTAGTCAGAAAAGATTGGACAAAACACAAAATATGTCAAAGGGGACTGACCTTTGGTCTACCAATGGTGTTAGCACGCGACTTGATTATGTCACTTCTTCTTTACCACCTCATTGTTTTGTCTCTTCCTTTTTGAGGCTAAATAGGTTTCGGTAACAAGTCTGCACATATTTTGTGGGAACTTGCTTTGGATATATACGTTTTTTTAAACTATGCTGATGTTTAAAAAAGGTTAAACAATTATAGACATGTTAAAAAATTCAAAACAATAAAGTTAATTTAAAACTCATTTAAAATCCTATAGTTGATAAGAAATGTCATTATCAGCAAGTAGGGACAAGAGAAAAATGCAATTTTTCTGTGTTTTAAATAATATTTTGGAACCACGTTTTAAACAACTAGGTACATTTTGTCTCAGTAGAAGTGTGATTTACACAACAAACATGTTTTACTATTTCATACAGAAAATGTCCTACAACTGTAGAATGGCCCTTTACTGTTTTATCAGTATAATGTTCTAATACCTTTCTGTGTTATTTCTTTCCAGTACTTTGTTATTGTTATTAAGCAAAACAGCCATTATAACTAAATATCACGAAAATGATTTAATCTGTAATCCCGTATGAAAACATGGCGAACAGCTGTTTGTTTGACTGGCAGCAGATAACAGTTTCCAAGACGATCACCAGGAAGTTGCTTGGTGACGGCCAGCCAATCAGCTGCTCCTCCTCCCGCGCTCCGCAATGAATGTGGCGAATAGCTTTGATGTGACGACGGAGGTAAAACATTTCACAAAATGTGACGTTAGCCGGCCGTCTAAAGCTGAATTGCACTTAAACAAACTACAACCAATTCAGAGCGGTACGTACTTTCATATTGCTCGGCATTTACGGTCGTTTTAATGGGTAGTTTCAGCTCGTCGCGGTACAGTCAGCCTGTCATGTGACTTCTTTAAACATGAGCTTTCTGGCGTTTGATTCCTGGAAAGTTTCATGTTTGAAGTAGGTCGACCATTTTTATACCCGGAACATCTTTTATTGCATTATCCGCTGTTTCAGATGGAGGTGACTCGTTTGGACTTCTACATTGGCCTCTCGCTAGCTGTGAGCTCCAGCGTTTTTATCGGCTCAAGTTTCATCTTGAAGAAGAAAGGCCTGCTCCGATTGGCCAGCAAGGGGTCTATGCGAGCAGGTGATAAAAACAAAAAGGAACAGTAGCAAAGTTTATGTGAGCGTTTGAAGAGATATTTAGACACGTAATTGTACTAACAATAACTACAACACAATGAAGTAGCCCTTTAATCAGAATTGTTATTGCAATTGTCATGATGGAAATGATCCAGCTTTCATTATCAACAGTAAGATGGAGGGAGGTTAGTCATCATGCAGCTGTGTTGTATTCGCATATACTGAGACTCTTACTCACTTAACTATCACGTAAGATTAAAAATGTAATAATTTCATTAAATTCTGACATTTTAGAGGGTAAAATGACAGAATATTGTACTTTTCTGTGACAATAAACGGAGTCAGATCATCTAAAAAGCATAACTATGAAAAAGCATAAAAAACATAACTATGAGAAAACGTCCAGTATTAAAGAGAGAGAGAGAGATTTCCTTGTGACTTCACCTGGGTGATTCTAACACCTAGGTATGAAGCCACTGCACTGTAGCACCAAACCTGCTAATCAGAGTATGCCAGTAGTATTTATTCCTGTTTGGCAAGAGTTTACTAAAAGACACACCCATCTGTTATAGTAAAGATTTATCCCTTATTATAAATGAAAGTAGATTTATTTATGTATGGGGTTTTTTTTTTAAACAAAGAGTTAATAAATATAATAAAATTTTAACTTAAGACATAGAGAAGCATTAAATGCTTACATTCAAGAAGCAGTTAATATGTAATATTTTGCTTTTGACAAAATGACTCAAAACGACTCAAAAGCACTCATGGACTATGAGCATAGTTCTTCCATAAATAAACAGGGATTTCTATTATTGTCTTATTACTGTCTTATTATTGTATAAACAGCAGTTTAGCTCTTTGGTATGGAATTGATTTAAACTACTTTATAAAATTTGGGTCTTTTTAACTAAGAACTTTAAATCATATTTTATGAGTTAATCATAATCCATAAGGTCCTTGAGATGTTGGCTGTTTTGAACTGCATAAATAAAATTGACATAAGTTGTGGAAAACTATAGCTATATGTTGTAGTGCAAAAGAAGACAGGTGTACCAGAATAAAATAGTATACTGCACCGCATATCAGAAGGCTTGTGCAAATTTAAGCTACTGCAGTACATTGTGTAACTTCTGATTGATAACATTAAACTGGTTGTTCATAAATGTACCGACAATGATGAGGGAGAAGTCTGCAGCTGTTATTGTGACATCTACTCCAGTTTTTCTTTGTTCACCTCACAGGTCAAGGGGGGCACGCTTACCTGAAAGAATGGCTATGGTGGGCAGGATTAATTTCAAGTAAGTGAATCTTTGGCAGACTTAATTCTGCCCTGTAAATGGGCAACAAGGTCAGGATTCTTCCAAGAAACACTGTCTTCTTTGTTTTCTTAAAACAAAACAAGGCATTTGTGGGTTTGGTATTTTTTTTGTTTTTGCTGGTGACGTGGCAGTAAGCACTTCACCCACACCAAATATTCCAAGTACACATTCCTTCAAAGAGCACATTTGCACATGTGGGCTTGGAAGAAAGTATTTAACCTAAACAGCTGCACCAGATATGAATATATCTGCATACTAATGATGATCTTTGTTGTGTTGCAGTGGGAGCTGGAGAGGCTGCTAACTTTGCTGCATATGCATTTGCACCAGCCACACTCGTGACTCCACTAGGAGCATTGAGTGTACTTGTCAGGTAAATGTTTTAAAGTATTATATTGTATAATAGTATTATTTATAAAGCGTGCATGGTGGTGTTTTATGGAAATGCAACTGAGATTGTAAATGCTCCCCAAAAATTACAGTATATTTACTATAGTTTGATATATCTTGATATTTGCTAATATTTGCTAAAAGCTGTTGTCTTCACTTTTTTCCACTATGAAAGAAATACGCTTCTAAATATGGAACAGTACCATTTGTGCCAACGCTGCCTCTGCTGTGTTTGTTTTTCGTCTCCAGTGCCGTGCTGTCCTCTTACTTTCTGAACGAGAGGCTGAATGTGCATGGGAAGATTGGTTGTTTGCTTTGCGTCCTGGGCTCCACAGTCATGGTTATCCATGCACCGCAGGAAGAAGAGGTGGCTTCCCTCAGTGCCATGTCTGAGAAGCTCCTGGATCCAGGTATGCCCAGACCTGCTTTGTTGTGGTCTGATTAACAACACTGTGGAAGCGTAATCCCAGATAGGAGCTGAATGTTTGGTTTTTTTTCAGGTTACTAACTCATTCTTGAATGCTCCCATTAGGTTTCATTGTGTTTGCTGTGTGCGTTGTGGGAAGCAGTCTGATTCTTATCTGTGCTGTGGCTCCGCGTTTTGGACAGAAGAATGTGCTGGTCTACATCCTGATCTGCTCTGTGATTGGCTCGCTCTCTGTGTCTTGTGTCAAGGGCCTGGGCATTGGCATTAAGGAGCTGTTTGCCGGGACAGCAGTGCTGAAGGAACCTTTGTTCTGGGCCTTAATCATCTGCCTGGTAATCTGTGTCAGCCTTCAAATCAACTACCTGAACAAAGCCCTTGACATTTTTAACACGTCACTAGTGACTCCCATTTATTACGTCTTCTTCACCACATCTGTCATGGCCTGCTCGGCCATCCTCTTCAAGGAATGGTTAAGAATGAACATAGATGGAATAGTGGGAACAATCAGTGGGTTCTTGACCATCATTTTGGGAATTTTTCTCCTCCATGCCTTTAAAGACATTACATTTACCCGGGATTCCCTCCCACTTTATCTGAGGAAAGGTCCTCAGGGCTTTCCATGGGGCCAACAGCTGTACTTGGCTCTTCCCAGCTATGACTTGCAAGCACAAGACGAGATGAATCTTCCCAGAGAAGGAGCCTCAAACGGAGGGTGGGGTATACACCAGAGAGCACCTTAAGGAGGACCAGTATCGTTATTACCACTTAAGTCATTCTAAAACTTTAATGCATATCACAGCTTTACAATCTATCTTACAAAAAAAGCAAGGAGGATGGGAAAGGAGGCTTTAAAATGAGAGTAATGCTATCAGTGCACTGGATTTTATTTAAAATTAGTTGTCCACATCATACTGGTGTGTACATTTCTTTTTTTAACAGCATATTAAGTTAAACAAAATAGCCTTCACAAGCCAGATTGTGCCTTCTGTTACTGAAAACTATAACCAAAGTTTTGCACCTTTAACTTTCATCATGCTTAAAGATGTGTGAGCTTATTTGCAGTCAGTGTTAAAATCTTAATTTGCTCTGAATCGATCATGTCAGTTACTGCATTACCTCAGTATTATATACAAACCACACCAAAGAATGCTGTTTACTTGTATAAATGTGTACCTAATGTGTGCCAAGCTGTAACATATCGCTGCGTTAACTGTATTTTGGATGTTTGATAATGCCGATTAAAACACATTTACAACGTCATTTCACTGCACTCTTCCAAAAGATGGACAATATTGTTTGCCGTTTCTTTTTTTAAAAATTTATTTATTGCATATGTACAGCCCAGAACCCTCAGCTGCTGATCATGCCTCTTCTGTCAAGACATCTTTAGTTCCTTTAATTACACCAGCATGTAGTTAAGTCCTCTTGCTGCAAATCCCCCCCCCCCAAC
>VUQG01020870.1:66045-81408 GCA_015106755.1 Etia nguti | reverse complement strand
GGCCAGCTTAGTGTGTTTTTGCGCGTTTTCACATTCAGACTCAGTTTTAAAGCTTGAGCTTGAATTCTGTGACTTGACAAAACCAACCAGAGTTTAGGTTTCTGGGTTTCTTTTTTTTTTTCTCAACACTCAGACGCCAGCAGAAGACAAATAAAACTACAGGAGTCCACAGTCGATGTTAATTTCAGGCACTTGTATGAAAAGGTAACACTTTAGGTTCCTTTTCCCCCCATTGGCTGGACAGTTCTTCAAGGTACTGTACAGACAGCAGGGTCAGAGTTGCGGCTCCTCTCAGAGCAGTGCCCGTGTGCCCCGTTAGTGCTCTGAGAGACAGTTTTTAGTCTGACATGGTCTCTGTGAACGACCCCCGGCTCCTCTGAGTCTGTTCCAGTCTGTTTAAGATGAACTGGCTGGTGTCGATGAATCGCTCCACGCAGTTAACAAAGCACGCTTCCGTCCTCGAGTCCAGCTTCGGCCCGGGTTTATCCATGCACTTCTCCTGGAAACAGAGACACCGATTAAAAAGAAGTGTAACAGCAAGATTGGATACAGCGCCAGAGGTCCTGTTACAAAGTAACAACTTTACGTCACAGCCGGTATAGGTAACATTGTAGCGCGTGGCTGCCCCGGCTGTGACCTCAGCACGCAGTGCGGCACTCCATGATTCGGACGTGTTGCTCAAACAGTCAAAAGTCGAAGCCAAAAGTGTATTTTAAACCCGTTATTCAGGAAATTCTTAAGCGGTCCTTCGTGACCTCACACGTCTGCATTTTGCCCGCTTTGACGTGAAAACATTAAAATACTACATATCCGAAGACTTCGCTTCACTCCGACACTCCTTTTCTAAAACGCCAGCGATACCAAGTCGGGGTATAGTGAATAGGGGGAAATGTAAGAGTCTGTCTCTCTAACACTTTATTACTGAATCCCTGCTTTGAAATAGCGGTAAGGGTTGCCTAAGAAAAGCGGTGCGTCCGAATCTCGGTGAGTCAAATTTTAATATAATTTTCTGTCCACGGCAAACGAAAAGCGAACCCCTAAATTTTGTATAAGACACACCAGCCATCAGTCAAAAATAACAGATATATTTATAGATATAGCAAATGGCAGAGCTGGGCTTAACGCTTATCTTACCCAGCAGACCTCCGTCATTTGATGCACCAGCTGCTGAAATCTTTGTTTCTGAGACTCAATTTCGATGAACTGCTGAAGCTGAGGGTCAGCTGTCGCTCCCTGGCTGTCCATACTTGCTTATAAAGAGGTCGCACTAGTAATATTTTGCAAATTTTCAATGCTCAATGGCTTTATTGCTGACCTTCACGTGTGTATGCACGACGGGAAACGGGAAGTAGTTCAGCCAATCACGGAGCACGTTTGTGTGACAAGACTCGTCACGCTGTACACGTAAACTTTTCGTAACAGCCTTATCCATTTGAGGGTGTGTTTAAGCGTTTGTTTTCAGTTAGGTGAGGATAACGCCATCCTATGTAGATACCTGAATACATTAAGTCTGTCGCATGGTTTGAAATTTTCATTTCATCTTTTGCACATGTTCATTTTTAATTTTCATTCCACATGATGATGTTTCAAACATTTCAAAGCCTGGTATACTTGGCTTTTATTTGTGCAATACATATGCGCGTACAAAGCTTGTTTAGACATGCAAAGATGTTTACACATTCAACAAATATTTCACAAAATTCACTAAATACATACAAACTCAATCCACTGCTCTTTAATAAAATGTACACAATTGAAATGCTATAGGAATGTACTTCTACTTATGGGATGGAAAGGATAGTATAATCAGTGAGCAACAATGATATTCACAGTGCACATATTCACATTTCAGAGGACTTCGGTGTGCTGTTCGTTTCACTGATTGTGTTATCTTTCCAGGGGCATCTGGAGATACGGCTCTGTGGGCTTCTGAGTGAACTGTCGATGTTTTGTGTTGATACATTATTCGAAGTCCTACTGGAGCTCATACAGCAGATCCTGAACAGTCACTGCCAGCTCCTGAAAGTTGGGTCTCTCCTCTGCTTTCTGAAAGGAAAAGCAAGGGAAAACTCTAAGATTAGGGCCAAGATTCAACGTCAACTCAACTGAGAGTCGCCACAAAATATGAAAATTCACTTACATCAAGCCAGCAGCTTGACATAATGCTGTAAACTCTTTCATTGGCCAACTGGGGGCGAAAGAGGCGCAGGCCCCGGGACACCTGCTCCACTATTTCCGTGTTGTTGAGGCGCTCATAGGGAAGCCGTCCCAGAGTGTACACCTCCCACATTAAAACCCCTAATGGATTATAAAAATGGTTACGATTTAAAATCATTATGCTTTTATGCAGATATGAAATCCTAATTTGAGCAGACAAAACAAAATACGGAGGAACCAAACTCCCAAAATAAAATATAAAGGTTAAAAATAGATATCAACAAAACAATAAAACATTAAATGTGTAAAAATATGAAAAAAACATGAAGGTATTAATGCATTAATTGTAATATAAATTCTCTATGTATGTATTTATTTTTCCATTTAACTATTTCATTAAAAAAATTTAAAGAATACATTTGTTAGCACATTTATTTTCCCTATGTATTCACCAAAGCTGTTTTTATACAGTAGAGTAAATATTAATTAACCTATTAAGTCTTTTGCACCTTTATATTTTTTAATACTGAAGTTTCTGTGTCCACTCACTTTGATGTACATCAATAAAACAATAAAAATATATACAGTATGCATTACTTACCATATGCCCAGATGTCAGACTTACTGCTGAATTTGCAGTAAAGAAGGACTTCTGGTGGCGACCAGCGAACAGGGAACTTTGAGCCTGCCGAGCTTGTGTATTCATCATCTAAAACATACCTGGAAGGTTTGGAGGAAGAGGATTTTAATATTATGCTGATGATGTACCAGTGTGCCTTGCTCTTTTTGCAACTTATGTAAACTGTTTTACCTTGATAGCCCAAAGTCAGTCACTTTGACGGTGCCATTTCCATCTACTAAACAGTTCCTGGCTGCCTGAAGATAAAACAAACAATACTTTTGGTTCAGGAATAATCATTAAACCTTCAGCGTTATCTTTGAATAGCAAACAGGAAAGCAGTGGGATTTTTCTTTTTTAAGCTTTTACACAGTGGATCATTGTCTCTCACCAGGTCTCTGTGGATGTACTGGTGTGACTCGAGGTAGGCCATGCCCTCAGCAACATCTTTACACATCTCTAACAGCTGGATGCTTGTTGGGTGCTGCTTCAGGCCCTCTTTGAGGTATGTGAGGAGGCAGCCATTTGCAAGGTACTCAGTCACTATATAAATAGGCCTTTGTTTGGTGCACACGCCGTAGAGCTGGACCAGGTTCTCATGGCGAAGCTTCCTTGTTTGAGCAAAAAGAAGAAGGAACTTAAGAACTGTGAGCTGGGTTTCCTCAAAGACATTATAGGAACTACCATTCCCAAGATGACAGATCAGTTTTATGAGTCTTGTGCACAAACAGACTCATCTTAGAGAGAGTTAGATATTCAGTTGTTATCATTTAGTTGTGCTTACATCATGATTTTTGCTTCTTCTATGAAATCATCTTCTGACATGGAGCCCTCTTTAATCATTTTAATGGCCACATCATGCTGTCCCTGCCACTTCCCATACTTCACCACTCCAAATTGTCCAGATCCCAACTCCTTGATGAAGGTGAGGTAGCGTGGGTCAATCTCCCACACACCTACGTCAAACAAGAGAGAATAATTGTGCTCTTTTAGCATGTGACAACCTCATTAAAATAACGCCTTGACACGCTGTATATATCTTTTTAGCGCTGCTGCTGAGAGATAAATGAGATGCCACTCTTGGTTATCATAAACACTAGAAAACGTTTTTCTTTTATCAAACTGAAAACCAGGTGATGAGGTACAATCTTCTGATTTAACGCTAGGCACAAAAGTGTAACTACTTTGCCAAATATACTAATACCACAAAACACTGTTAAAACAATGATCAGTATTTTACATGTTAGCTTTTATACACTCTCTGAAAGCTGTTATGGTTAAAAAAAAAAGAAAAAAAAAAAGAATACATTCATAATCCAAGAAAGCAGGTGTAATTAAATTTTGTCTGCAGTTCAAGCGCTGTTATGCTCTTACCATAACCAAGGCCTGCTGTGGATGGGGGCCGTGCCCGGTTAGATACGATGTGTTTCAGTCTGCTAACCATACCTAATAGGGGAGATAACAAAGCCACATTACCTATTGAGATGGTCATTTTTGATTGATAGGATGACTGGAGTATGGATTGTAAGAATGAACTAATTCATTAAGCTTTGAGATGTGCGTGACAGAAGACGTTTAAAAAAGAAAATAAAAAGTGTTTTCGCATTAAAAAGCAACTGTAAATTTAAGTCAAATAGATGGCGATTAATAAGAAGAAAAGAATAATTAAACCCACAAAATTTCCAATGGCCCCCTACCCCCCACTCAAACTTCCTTATGACTCATTTCCTTTTTCCTGTTACTGTAACCAAATTTGAAAATGAGTTTATTGTGTAACAAATACCACAGCATTAAAGCTGAGACTAGGTATCCATATGGCCCGGGCAGTTATATTGACCTGCTGCATTGTGCTGGTGATAGTTGATGAGCTCTGCGATGGTGTTAAAATTATGCTTTTCTGCCAAGTAATACTGGCCCTGCGGGGTGGTGCAGATGTTATAATGTCGGCAGCTTCCAACAGCTTCCCTGAAGAGAGAAGAGTAACACGAGTAGATTTAGTCCACACGTTTTCACTGGAACCACCGAACAGGAATGATTTATCATATATGCATAATTAGGTAAAATCTCCTCAGTGTTCTGAACAGGGTAGCTCAGTCTTGGAATAAAAAAAAAGTACCGCAGACACATTAGTCCTGGTTTTGCATAAGTCATTTACATCTCTCTCCCTCTGCGGGCCACTGTTTCCTCTTTCATTACAAACAGTTCTTCTTTTCATGCGTTCACACATGACTGGAGCTAGTGGATACACTATATAAATGGTAGCAGTGTTTAACACCACTAAGCTTACTCACCCGCCACCCCTTGTGAGCAGAGACACAGTGTATTTCCCAGCCTTGCTGGAGTCCCGTATCAAGAAGCCTCCATCTTTGTTCTGATTACCGGAAACAACAACATATTTCATAAGTTTTGACTTAAATATAGTCTGGAAACGTATTTTTAAGTGGAGCAACATGTCACATCTACATTTTTAAGTACATTGGTAATGACAGTCATGGGTTTACCTCAGCCTTTAACAGTTTTTCTGCTTGGCTGCGGTTCATATTCTTGCAATACCAGCTGTCAAAAAAAATAAACAATTTGTAATTTTTCCTGAATGTTGTTGTATTAGTTAAACAATAAGAAATGAATTAGAGTGCAGATAAGGAACCACGAATTAATTAGGTAAAAAATGATAAAATGTATAACTGTATGTGACATTAATACACCTATTTAGGGGCAGAGCAATAACACTGATACTCACTCGAATCTTTCTAGCCCATCTTCAGCTTCTACAACATAATTGCTTGGTATATAACCCTCTTTCCTGGAAAAGAAAAGAACATCAACAGATGGCACGTGCAAAACGTGTACTTCTGCTGGACCTTACAATATTTGTTAACTCCAGCAGATTCTAACTTTTACAAATCATTCAAGTGAATCACATATAAATTCCTTTTTACTCGTTATGCAAAATTTATGAACTAACGAGTCGTGTAGGCCTGGAAGCAACTTTTTGAATGTTCTCTTATATGAATGATCTTTAAACTGTGTGCTTCAAAATCATCACTGATTATCTGTCTTCATCATTATGGCGCTTAGTGTTGGTTTATCTTAGCTTGCATTGTAAGAATCCAGTGTAAACTGATTGTGCTCGATTTTTGATTTGTGTGATGGGCTACGTGCGGTCTGCCTTCTTGGTCACACTCTTCTTACGAGACATTTTTGGGTCACCTCTAGTCAGCTTACCCATATTTGTCTCGGGCTCTCCACCAGTTTGCGTCGGACTTTTCCAGGATGGTGTACTCCTCATCCTTCCTTAGCTCCAGGTCTTGCGGTGTCATGGGTGTGTAATTGTACTCGGCTACAACAGTCATGCCTGCAGAGGAAGCTGGTGGGTCAGGAGGCTGTGGAGGTAAAGGACGAGTAGGCTTTTTCTGGAAAAAAAAAAAAAGATTGATTTTTTTCATATAGAACAAAATACTGTGTACTTGGTGAATGTTAATCTCAAAGTACTGGGTGTATACCTCTGCAGGGGTTGGAGGAAGTGGTTTCCTTGTTGACCTTCGAGTTAGCTGTGATGTAACACCTATAAAGGCATTATTTTATATAGCCGTTGATTAATTTAAAAGTTTAGTCACTGATCATTTTAGACTTTAAACTAAGGGGAGTCTAATTCTCACCATTCTTACTATCGAGCACTTTGCAACCCATGGCCTGTTTAACTTCCTGGTGGCAGCACAACCACACCCCATCAACCCAGAAGCACGGATGGTACTTCTGCATCAGATCGCTGTTGACGCCCACCACTGTACACGTATATGGTCACAGATACACAAGATATAGTCATGTTCACGAAAGATGATACGAGATACTGCGACGATGTGCGAGAATATACATGCACACTTACATTCTTTGAGCTTCTTTATCCACTGAGCCCGCGTGTCTTCAGTCTTAGAAAATATATACAGTGGCCCTTCATCATAAATGACCTGTGGAAAAATCCACAGCGCAGCAAGACGGCAATTTTCAGTATTTTTTTAATTTATTTTTTCAAGTTTGGTATTGCAGAATAGATTGCTGCAAGTGTGGCAAAAGTCTCTTCAAACGTGTTAACGGAAATTCAACACATGAACACTACAAAGTGTTACTTTGCTTTTTCTTTAATTAAGACATGTTTAGCTTGAAGTTTTACTATTTATGGCAACATTGGCACTAAAAGCCCCTAGCTCATCTGAGTGTGAGAGGAAGTTTCACTTCTTAACAATTAACTTTCACAGTGTTAACTATTGGAGCACTGAACAGTCCTTGGAGAGCCTCACTCATGCTGCTGTGTGCTGCTCGTACGTGTTTTTTTTAATAGAAAGTGTTTGTTGTTGTTCTGTTTCTGCACCTCTATTATTATATCATCTTCCTGTTACATGTTCTGGCCTGAAGCTAAACAAGATAAGAGATAGCAGTGAAAGCAAGCAAAGTGTATATTTTATATAAAGTTTAATCACGTACGAAGTATTTGCGTTTGACTCTTGTTTATAACTTCGGTAATGAAAATTGGATTGAAAAATATCTACCTGGAATGGATACATGCGCTCTTGTGGGGCATTGGGCTCTGGCTGGACTGTCTCTACACACTTGATCTTCTCTAGGTCAACTGACCCTTTCAGACCTTTTCGCTTCTGCTTAACAGAAGAGGAAACAGTCAGGTAAGTCCAAGAAAAAGAGCCAAGTGTTTATTTGGTGGCTCAAGGTTGCCAGCCAACATTAATATGAAACGAACCTTTCTTCAGTTCTATGTACATACCACTTTTTCTGTGTCAAAGTCATAGTAGGATATTTTTTCCACTGTGAGAACAAACAATCTCTCTTTGTAGTTTAAAGGCGATGTCTTCTTCTTCTGTTGAGATCTTTTAATGAAGAGTTCTTCCAGTATAGAGTCTGACATGATTCAATCAGGGTTCAGCTACACTGGAACAAGTGACAAATGGATACGTTTAGAAAGCGTAATCGCGGCGTAACACAGGGCTTCTTTACTAAACAGCATGTTCACACCCCAGCTACAACAGCATTTGTAATTCTGCTGAGAGCTGTGACTGGCTCACCCATTGTGACTGTGCTCAGCATTATAATAAAGCCTCAAGTTTTGCTGAACTTCACACAGTGTTTTCATTTCCTTTGAAAAGCATTTAACAGAATTTAATACCTACCCACTGTTCATAGAGTTGGAGCAGTGCCACTACAACAGGTGAGTGTGGAGATCTGGAAAGAGATGAACAGGCATGCAGTGTTAGCTCTTATCACTGTGTGATTAAGTGTAGTTTGCATAAGCCCTGCTTTTCCTGACAGCAACATCCTCGGTTTCCAACATGTGCTGTTACATCCTGGTCATCTCGATACAGTATGTAATTCGTCTTTGCCTTTGGCATAAATATAAAGCGCCTGATTTGAAGGCTATGTTATGATCCAAAAACCTGGTTATAAATACAGTAGTATAGTTCTTTCATTTTATATAACTATACAGTGTAGATATGATTCATTTTTTGATTTTTGTTGTTGTTGTTTTTACTGAAGCCGCTTCTAAATAAAATTTGTTTGCTGGCCAACATATCATGTAATATGTCACGCTTACTATCAGAAGGCTTCCTTCCCCCTCGGGCACATTTATACATTTTACCACGCACATAAGATAAGTAGGCAAATGAAAAAGGCTCTCTTTTTGCTTTATGGCAGTGGAGTGTGTCTTGTTTGCAGCACCTCCTAACCGCCAGCGCTGAAATGAAACTTGCACCTCCAAAACAAGACACATTGATAGAGTCTGAGTTAAGGGGAGCATACAATAATTTCTCTTTGTGGAAATTAGTAACATAGCGACATTAACAGTCTGATATTTTAGGTGAAAAAAAGCTAGCTGAAACTTAATTCAGTATAAACAGTATTGCAGTGACGGTACAGAAAATCACAACAACTGATGAAAACAAAGCTGAAAGATATTGATGTTGATGATAGATTGGGAAGCAAAGTCTTCTTTGGTTCTGACCAATGCAGAACTAAAACTAAAATCTCACCAAATGACCAGAAGAAAGCCAATGTTTTCCCATCACCACATTGTTCTAAAAGTGCAACAAAAGTGCACCAATGCAGGGAAGTCCTTTGGTCAAAGTTACCGGTTACCGCTCAAATGTGAACTATCAAATTCTCAGACTCACCCTCGTTACACGGCTGAATGCTCACTGTGTGTCAGTTTCTGTCAGATGTGTGCGCACTTCAACTCAGCCTATTTTCAGCTTAGAGAGAGAGAGAGAGAGAGAGAGAGAGAGAGAGAGAACTTCCTTCTATCATCTGAACTGTAACTGTAGCACTACGAGAAGCTTCTGTTGCTCTCTGCTAACAGGGAGTCTGACGTTTCTTCCCACTCGAGTGACAGTACCTGCTGGTGTTGTTTGTGCCTTCATGAGCAGACAGAGGTGTTCCCTATTCTGTGAAACATTGTTTACTCATTCCTCATTTAACACGACCCGTGTTTTCTCACATCACTAACTCGAGTGAAGGTCAATAAACTCTGAGGGCGCACGCCCAAAACAGTGATATTTGCCTCTAAATAAGTGGAGCCTTTTGACTGAAACTGTGCAGTTACCAATGCACCATGGCTACTCAGAGGAGATTATTTTTTTTTGCCTTTTCTGATGGGAGTTGACTCATGGTGGCTGACACAGACAAAGTCATAGGGAAGTTGCATCAGTATTGCGTTGCAATATGAAGAGAGAAGAAACCCTGTGGCCTGCACCTCTTCTTACCTGACAGTATCTCTCTTTTAAATGTTGCTGTGCATGATTTGGACATTTGAAAGGCATGTAATGTACCAGTTTTGGCAGGTTACATTTGTAATTTTACTCTTCTGTGTGTGACCTGAACTATATACTCTAAAACAGGCCAACTGTGTCACTACACCCTTCTGTGTGAAAGGCAATTAAGTAGCAAATAAATAATTATAAATGATCAGTTTTGCATTTTTTTTTTATTCTAAAGTGCACAAATTTGACTGCATGATGTCTGATGTGAATGATACAGCAGACACAACCTTATCATGGAAGAGTAATGTTAACAGGAACCTGTAAAGATGCTGTGTTTCCTGATGTTTCCTGGTAGATAAGTGCTATGTGCAATAAAATGCGTACTTGTGTATGTGTGTTTGAGTGTGTCTCTGTGTGAGCATACGTAACAGAGAAACAGACAGAGAGAAAAAAAAAGTGAGTAATGTCACAAGACTGATTCTAACCACAAAGAATACTCGGGCATATTAAAATACCACATAAGTTTAACATTGTGGTAACTTGTGAGAACTATTTGTCAGGATACGAGAATTTCCCATGATGCACAGGTAAGTATTAAAAATGATAATACAGTCTATGACAGTTCAATGCAAGATATCTGTCATAAAGAGTCAGTAACTGTGTGAAAGTACAACCCTGATTAGTGATAGCGATTTGCTATACATTTAACAACTTTTCTGCTACAAAGAAAGTACTTTGATGAGCAGTGTATGCACATACAGAATTATCAGCACTCTGTCGGCACACAACAGTACATTAATGTACAGAAAACATTTAAAACTTTATACATCTTTAGGTTTTAAGCTGAAAATATCACTTGTGGATTCATAATTTCATTGGTAATTTCACAGGATTTGCATACAAACAAAATTACAGTGGGTTTCAGTTGAGTACTTGCACTAATCTACGCTACTTTTGGCCTCGGTCTTTCAGATGAAGTGTACTCAAAGGTTGCCTCTCTCATTTATAGTTCTGTGAACAAAGTGCGACTAAAAATACTTCCATTAGAAAGAAGTGCTACTTACCCAGATGTCGAAAAATGACACACATCAGACAACTGCAGATGCTGAAGCTTGAAGAGTGGCATGGACCTTTGCCTCAGTAGCTGGCTTTCCATAAAATGTGTGCTGGTCTGTGATGCAAGAAGCTTAAAACACACCCACAGAGAGGAATCGACAGGGCTTACTTCCCCTTTTTCTTGCTGCTAATTTTCATATCAGCCTTCTGGACAGTTTTGGTGATAAGTGGAAGCGGGCTAAACATTAATGCAGGGCCATATTTGGTTGTTACATATAGTTACACTGTAACATGAGGGGATTTCTTACTTTCTCACCTGCTTATTACGTTGTTAAAAGATATTTCAAAATGATAACTTCTGCAGGCATTAAAGCCTATTCACTGTGAGTAAAATGCATAGCTTGTGTTTTAGTATATTACCGAGCCACTGAGTTTTGTCAAGTTTATGCTCTGCACTCCATGGCTGTCACTCTCCCTAAAATTGGGGGTGTTTGCAGTCTGTTTTTGGTTTTGGCTTCTTTGCATCACCGGCCGCTAGGGGGCAGACCTCTCTACGGCTGAGGTCTAGTCAAGGGGCGACTTTAAGAACTGCTTCCGGCCTCCTTCTTCCTCTTTCCCTCTGCATCGGGTCGCAGCCATGGTATGCAACCATTACACCTAAAACAAATCTAACTCAATCCTGCCGATTAAAGTACAATTTCTGTATTTGATACATCCTGTCATGTCGATAGTGTTACGATATGCGTAACGATGGCGGTATTGCCCATCTTTTGTATATTTAACGCTGTTAGATTGATGGATGCTAAGTTGGTGGCGAAACGCCACTGTTGGTTTTTATACTCCAACCGGTCTTTCTGTCAAAAGGAAAAAAAACCCAAAACAAGCTAAACTTCAAATTCAACTAACAGCCATGTCAAAAAAGTGTTTTGCTTTGTAAAACGTATTGGAGCATCACTTGTTTATGCTGTGTTTTCTTTAAAATAGCGATGCTAACGTGTTAGCTTGCCCCAACACTGCCGGCCACAGTTGAAATGATAAACTCGGCGCTTCTGTGCATTAAGGTCAATTTCGAAAATGTTTTAACAAAACTCTTTGATAGCTCTGCTCTTGAATTTTGATAAGTGTTGTGATTTTTACGGCTTGGGCCTGTTGGACGTGGCTAGTTAGTCCGCGTTGTGGTATTTTGTGTATACTGCACGTCTGCTCAAATGTTATTCTCTGTGTTGTGCAGGTGAACGTCCCGAAAACCCGCAGGACCTTCTGCAAGAAGTGCAAGAAGCACCAGCCCCACAAAGTTACCCAGTACAAGAAGGGGAAGGATTCCCTTTATGTACAGGGTGAATATGTTTGTCCTGTATTTAAGGGATACACTGGTGTCTAACGTCAAAAAAAGTGTCTGTATATAAAATATTGACCTATGATCTGTCAAACACATCTTTTGTAAGTGATATCAGGTCACTATGAGCCAGAAAGAAGGTTCCTGCCACAAAGTAGAAGCAGCAATCAGTTAAAAGTTTATTTTTCAGTAGATTTGTTCAAGAGTGTAGAACAAATTGAACCGAATATAACAGCATTTCTATAAATATATTTTAAGTAGCCAAAAAAGACTGGGTTGATGACGTGTAAAACACAGGGTAGAGCTAAGTGTCCATATGACAAAGAGTCATTGGGATTCTTGCAAAACAGGTCATTTCTTTATTTTATATATAACTCCTTCTAAATTCTGCTTACTACATCTACCTGCTAATATAAGCAAAGATATACATAAAGTCACACGAGCACCAGCAGTAACTTTTTGGCAAGACACTGGCCTCATCTATGGCATCATCTGATTATTATTTGTCACATATTTTGATAAATGAATAGATGTGGGTGTCTTAGCACTTCGTAATATATCTGGAGTCTTTTTCTTATCACAAAAAGAAAATTGTAAAATGTCTGCAAAATATGGCCAAATTTTTTTGTTTTGAATCCACGCATCAGTGCACCTTGCTTTATTTTATTAATTGTTCAAGTATGTGTTGACTAAACTGTAAATGTTTTTCAGGTAAGAGAAGATACGACAGAAAGCAGAGTGGGTATGGTGGTCAATCTAAGCCGATTTTCCGAAAAAAGGTAACCGTGGCTTTGTCATTCAGTGCTGTAATAAAAGTATGTCCTTTTTTCTGCTAATTTTGTCACACTTTAAAGTTTGAGCTCATCATCATACTAATTTTTAATATTATAAAAAAAAACAAAAACAAAACCAAGTAAATAGTGCCGTTTTTAAAATGATTTTTCTTAAGGGGAAAAATGGTATCAAAAGCTACTTGGCCCTGTGTGAAATCATGATTCAAGTGTGATTAGCCACATTTTTTGGGAAGTTGAGTTCAATTTCAATAGCCTCTCCCAGGCCTGAATACTGCCATATCTGTTGATATGAAGAAATCACTTACTTTAATGTGTTGTACAGGTTTTAAGTTTAAAAAAATCTGAAAAAGCAGGACATCATGCCACAATCTAAAGGAATCAAGAACAGCTGACATGCAAGTCATTGATGTTATCAGCGTGAAAAGGGTTGCAATGCATTTCTCTGGCTTTGGAAACGCGGAGAGAGCCATGATCCACAAATGGAAAAAAACTTAGGGACAGTAACGAACCTTCTAGCTTTAGTTACTCTTAAGAGCACATCTATGGCTCATCCAAGAGGTCACAAAAGATCCCAGAATAACATCTAAAAAACTGCAGTCCTCACTTGCTTCAGTTAAGATCAGAGTTCATGATTCAACAGTGTGAAGAGAGTTGGCAAAAATGGCGTCCATGGGAGAGTTTCAAGGTACAAACCATTGCTGACCAAAAAGAACAAAGTTTCATATTTGACCCCCCAAAAAATCTCACTTAACTCCAAGACCGAAATATTCTGTGGACTGCTGAGAAAAGAATTAAACTTTGTGGAAAATGTAAGTAAAGTTACATCTGGCGTAAAACTAACTAAAACAATTTTGCAGAGGAGAGTGTGTTAAAATTCCTCTACAGGCACGCTGAAGACTCATTGCCAGTTATCACAAACGCTTGATTGCGGTTCTTGCTACCGAGGGTGGAACTAACACGGCGACAGATGTTAGGTTTAGGGTGCAATTACTTTTTCGTATAGGGCCAGGTAGGTTTGGATATCTTTTTCCCCTTAATAAATGAAATAATTGTAAAAAAAAATGCATTTTTGTATTTACTCAGATTATCTTTATCTAATGTTAAAATGCTAATGTGTGACAAATTCACAGGAAAAAATGATCATGAAGAGCGTAAATACTTTCCCACAGAATTGTACTGTTGGATTGATCATGTCTATACTGCATGTGTGAAACGGCACTCACTGAATTACTGTCACGCAGGCTAAGACTACAAAGAAGATTGTGTTGAGGCTCGAGTGTGTGGAGCCCAACTGCAGATCCAAGAGAATGCTGGCCATCAAGAGATGTAAGCACTTCGAGTTGGGTGGTGACAAGAAGAGAAAGGTAAGACTCACATGTGTCACTGGTATTGTAAAGATTAAAGTTAACTATTGTTTTCAACATATTCTTTATATTAACTTTATTTTAGTAGTACTTTTCAGAGTGGTTTTAATCTCTGCTAAAGCTACATTTTGGTTTTAAAATCAGCGTGTAGCATCCCACAGAAATCTGTTATCAAAATATTCTGACTTCTTATATTTGTAGGTAACTATTTTGTGTCACACATTTAAAATTTAATAACCTCATGTTCATAACCCACTATTTGTTTTTAATCATGTGACATATCTGTTATGTTAATCATTATATTGATTCAAAAAGGGCAAAACAAATACGGAGCTAACACGGTGACATATGATAAAATGCGCATTTTAAATATCAGCTGTTTTTTCACCTAAACATGGTTTTCCTGTTAGGAAAAAATAGTTTGTATAAAGCTGTTGCTACACATGCACTGTAGCCTTGCATGCTAAAGATGGATATTACTAGATATCCAAAGAAGGTGCACGAGAATGCAAATGTCGGATGCAGTTGGATCGGATATGTAATGATCTTGAGCCTATTCGCTCTCTGATACAAAGTCTGTGATGCCCATTTGTGGAAGTGGAAGGAAAGCACAGATATAATGGTCTAGTATTCTTCCCACAAGCGACTGGTCATCCCATGTCCTGTCAAAATTGTTCGTTCTGGCAGATGTTTAATTCTTCAGATGTACATATAAAAATATGGATTTTAGAATATTTGTCGACGCTTCTGTCTAGGCAACAGTCTTCAAGAGTTTGAAAAATACCCCAACAGTTTTTCCAGTAGTGTGAAAGCGTCTGACACGAGCTCTCAGTGTGTTAGACGTGGGAAAGGGCTACCTCTGACCGTGTCCCGACTCTATTCTGCCCACATTTTTCAGATGTAATGAGTGAGAAACAGCTTTTGAAATTGAGTTGTGAAAGAGGCGTGGTCACACGATGAGTAAATGAGTCTGCATGTGTGAGGGCATTTCAAACACTATAGCACCAGAATCGCATTCGGAAATGTTTGTTTGCTAGAGTTGATAAATATGCGGCCCATCTTGCATTTTAACCGGAGCATATTTTGCTTTCAGTGACAGATTTTTTTTTGGTTTTGTGGTTAGTGGTAAATTGTATTTGTTTTGATGAGGTGGTGACTCGGGGTTGGGTGTTGATTTGTTGTGGTGGTTAAAAATACGACGCATGAGTTGAACTCATTATATATACTGTCAATACAGTTATTACAGTTTTTTTTTTTTTTTTTTTTAAAAAAG